>JANHFR010003996.1:97469-108116 GCA_032468015.1 Mimophis mahfalensis
AGCCAGGGGTGGGATTTACGAGTTCACCAAACTGGGCAGACTCTTAGCTAGAGGATCTCCTGAACCCGTGTGAACCTGTAGCAGCCCACCCCTGTTCAAAACCCCTCAGAAGGTTCTCCAGCCAGAGAAGGAAGAAAGAAATAAAACACAGTAGAATCCAATGAAGATTGATGTCATCTAACTGGCTAGCAGAGAGCAGATTAGACAGGTAAAAGTTTATATTTGATACAGAAATTAAGTTCTCATTTCTCTTTTTTTATAAGCTCCTTGGCTTAGTGTGCAATGATTTCATAACCCGCAAAAGTGTCTTTTTATCATGTCCTGGATATACTCTTACAGAGAAGGATTAGTCATGAGTAATCCATCAAGTGTCATTTTGCTCATTTTTCTCCCTTCAGTTTTGACTGTCATATTCCTGGCTGCCCTGCATGCGTTTGTCATTTTGAAAAAGTTGACATGGATTTGTTTTTCCATGTGAATTTCCAACCATGCACATAATTTTGGGAGCAATTTCTTCTGACGTGATGCATTTCCCCCCCCCCCCCCAATTATTATCATAAATGAATGCCTTTTTGTCTACATTTTTCCTAATATGCACATTTTAACATGTTCTGAGTGGACAACTTCATTTGGAAGCAGAGCTCTGAAATTGCAGAAGCCAAGGAGAAAGTGGTTCGTTTTTTGTGCATGGCTCCAAGAACTAAATTATGCAAGTTCACATTAAAATAAACAAACTTCTCTCGCTTCCTAGCAACAATAACTGAAGTAACCTATTATTATATTTTCTGTTTTTAGATTACATTCTCAATCCAAAGATCAATATAAATGCTCTAATCAAGTGGCTGATTGCATGAGCCCAGCCTTAAGATTAGTTTTTCAGGTGATCTTTGGGCATAAAAATACTATTTATTCATTTATTTCCCACATTTATTATTTTTAACTCACAGTCTCCTGGTTTCTAGCCTGATGCCTTAATCACTAGACCTATAAATTGAATATTATTTATGAAGACAAGTAGAAATTCTAAGTGTGTAATAAAGGAACAGATTCATACCACAGCAGAATTAAAGGTTATTTTTTATCCCCAAATTACCAGTATCTGTTTATGTTTCTGAACAGTGAGATTGTCTCTTTAGAGATATTTCTTATCATATGGAGAACTGATTTGGGCTGGGGGGGGGGAGGGAGACACATATAGCATGTTTTGTAAAGTTAGCTAAAGTGTTGGCTGAGGAAGAAATAAGCCATTAGTCATTTGTGTAAATTACATGTTTTTATGCTTGCAGGTAGCAGAAATGGATAGGTGTGATGTGTTCAATGATCTATAGCAAGGGTCATCAACCTTTTGAACCTCACTAAATTCATAATTTTAAATCCCGCGGACCACTAATATGACCCGTCTAATGACTAGCTGGGTGGGTGTGGCTAGGTGGTCATGTGGCTGGGTGGGCGTGGCCAACTTGATGTCACTCATGTCAAGACCTTGTTGGCCTCTACTTGCTCCTCCCTTCCAGCCACTCCTCGTCTGCCTGACCAGGCTCCTTAGGGCCCTAACAAGAAGCAGTTGTTGGAGCTAGGCAGCCCCCCATGAGAAATAGTTGGCTCAGTTCAAATTGGATCTGACTGAGAAGGAGCAGCTCACTGGACTACAAGCATAGGCTTTCCAAGCAAAGGGAAGACCTGCAGGAGTGGAGGCTCAGCGGGCTAAGATGGTCAGCCAGTTCCAGGCCATGATGCAGTCCCACCGGAATGAGGCTCTCCAGCTCTTTGACGCCAGCGTCACCTCCCTCCAGCCTTTGCCCAAAGCCCCACACCAGGTGGCTGAAGCAGACCTCAAATCAGAATTTTTGCCCCCCTCTGCCCCACACAAAAAGACCCCAAAGGGGGAGACTCTCTGCAGCAACACAAATGTTCATTGCACATATGCAGCCCAGGGGCCATAGTTTGAGGACTCCTGATTTAGTGCAATATAAAAAATGCAAATAATTTTTCTGCAGGCCATTAGAATTTTCTCGCAGACCACCAGTGCACCATGGCCCGCTGTTGATCAATAGCTAAAAATGCTTCCTCAATGCAGGCGAACTAAAATTAGTTAGAATTTACAGCACCGCATAGAGTTGCCATGAAGAATATAAGAAGGGATCCTGGATGGAAAAGAGTAGACATAGGAAAGAGAGCTAGGCAGGATTAAAAAAAAAGAAAAGGAATAGGATTCAGGACTCAGGGATCCAGCAATTATCACAAATCTTTCTTCCAGAACCAGATTTAATTTCTCCTGAAATATTGGAGGGTTCGCCATCTCTGTCATTCTATTATTAGCAACTATCAGTTGGTAATTAATCTCATTTGTGGGCTGAGTCTCTTTTGGATAAAGCTATACAGGAAAGCACTTGTAGAGATTAGGGAGGTAAAAAAAAAATATCATTTCATCACAAAACTTGCCAGGAGGTCTTATGCATAGCAGTTCCAAGGCAAGTTGAACACTATCAGTCTGGATGGTATTCATATTTCTTTCTCTTTTTCAAAAAAAAAAGTGGTAGGTGGGAAGACTTTTAAAAATGCATGAGGTGGTAAGTGTTCCTTGTGTCTCTTTTCTTCCATAAGCAAAGATTCCTTGCATGCTTGCAACATGGTGGGTTCCCTACAGAGACTGTCCTTTACAAGATTTTTGGAACTAAAGCTGTGACCATCCTGCTCCTTTCAGGAAGGACTACAAAATTAAGCAGCTTTATGGTCCCAAGAGTGCATGTAATATATTTGCTGTTAGAGAAAAGGCCAAGGAGAGGCAACTACCATCATTTTATTTTATTCCAACAAGAGAAGATTCCTACTATGCCTAAATAGTCCAGAAACTATTTCTCTGGATTTTTTTTTTAAATTAAAAATCTGTGTTTAAAACTCCTAGCATGGAACTCTGCTGGTACACAGCGAGCCTTGAAATTGATTAGAATTTTCGTGGTTTGTACATCCCTAATAACAAATAGAATTCTACTTCATGATTTCTCTCTCATGGTTGATAATATGGCTTGGTTAATATTTAATCTGACTTGGAGTTATCTTTAAATCAGACCTTATGTTATATTGGCAGGAAGGCCTGTATAAATGCAGAACCACACTACTAAACTAGTGATTCTGTGATAACCCACCCCCCAGATAAAATTAATAGATACTATTCTGGAATGTTTTGCTGAATATATACAGTGGAAGCTTGGTTCATGACCACAATTAGTTCCATAACTTTGGTTGTGAATGGAGTGGGTTGTAAACTGAAACAAATTTTCCCATTGGGTTGTATGGAAATACGATTGATCTGTTCCAGACCTGTATGAACTCTATTGTTTTTTTTAAATTTTGAAGCACACAAATACAGGACTGTAGTTAAATATGCCACAGAACGCACAGTGTAACAGTAAAATCCTTTAATACAAACACTGAGAAAACCATGAACAACAGAGAAAACTGTTCAGTAAGTCAATTCTGAGCAAGAGAGAGGTTGCTGTTTTGCGGGAGAGCCTGCCTCCATGATGGAAGGATGCTCTCCTTTGGGTGTTTTGTCTCTTGTGATTTCTTTGTCCTCAGGAAGTTTGGTTGGGAACTGAGGATTTGGTTGGGAACTAAGTCGAACATTTAGCTGATTTTTTGGTTATAAACCAAATTGGTTGTGAACCGAAGCGTTTGTGTACCGAGGTTCCACTGCACTTTACTTGTTTCAACAATGCACATTGCTGTTCATTTCCACCTGCTTTGCTCCTAATAAGATACATGAGAAGGAAAAACAGTAATGTCTCTTTAACAACTCCAAGAGTTATCTATACATACAAAAATAAAACTTGAATTAGCAGCCTTTAAATTGATGATTCCTTGGTGTATCATACAGTAAAAATGCTAAATGGTTCTTCAGAAACTTAAAATATTTCTAGATCAGTAATGGCAATAATAAAGGAGAAAACAATCAGAACAATAAGAGCATTAATATGAAGAATGTCTCTTTTTTAATTTCTTGGCCAAATTTCAAATGATTTTCAAGGGCAGACTCTGTTTCTAATGTGATGGAAAAATACGTTTTCAAGTCTGTACTACAGAATTAGTCATTTTAGTGTTCTTTGTTAGTTATATTTGTTAACAGCTTGGGTTTTTTAATGTATAAATGGAAGGGAGCATAGTGCTATGCTGTGCTGTGCTATGAATTGATCTGTCTGTCTAGCGATCGATCAATCATTTTCACTCTGTTTGAAATATTGGTTCATTTGAAGGAATTTTGCACTTTTGCTGTTGCAATACAATCAATCCAACTTCTCACGGCTGTTATTTTTCTACTAGAGTGACATTTGGCAAGCAGGACTACCAAGAAAAAATAATTAAGAAATATGTATCTGGTCGCATATTTATGTAATGATGCATATGATTACCATCTTTCCTGTTTCCCTGCAGTGCAAAATGTTCATTGATGATAGATATACAGGTAGTCCTCATCTTAGGACCATAATTGAGCCCCAAATTTATGTTGCTGACTGAGATATTTGTTAAGTGAGTTTTGCCCCATTTTACACCCTGCCTTGCCACAGTTGTTAAGTGAATCATTTCAGTTGTTAAATTAGTAACACTGTTGTTAAGTCCCAAAGGTGCTTTTTTTCAAGAGGTGTCTAGACTTTCTGGTTTTTCTTTGAAGATGTTTTGCATCTCATCCAAGAAGCTTCTTCAGCTCTGCCTGGATGGTGGGGAATGGAAGGATTTATACTCCTTGCAGACAGCTGGTCATTTGCATTCTTTTAGAGAGTTGTTGAGGCCACCTGGAGTTTTTTCTCTGTCATCAAGACTCACCTAAGTGGTACAAATTGGTGTGGAGCCTTCTTGGAACTGTTGAAAGGATCGTGTTGTAGACTGGAGTTGGATGGTGTTGCATCCTTCCCCCTCTGTTGAGAGAGGGCTGCTCAGTTTTGACTTAGATGGCCTCTTTGACCCCTCTTTCAAACCAACAATCCTCCCTCTCCAAAATATGGACTTCGTTATCTTCAAAAGAGTCTCTTGTGTCTTTTAAATGCAGACGGACTGCTGAGTCTTGTCCTGATGGGTTTGTTTTCCTATGCTGTGCCATGCGTTTATGAAGTGGTTGTTTTGTTTCCCCAGTGTACAGATCTGCACCTGGCTCACTGCATTGTACTACATATACCACCTTGCTTAGGTTGCATCTGGGTGTTTTATCCTTGGGGTGGACAAGCTTCTGCCTTAGTGTACTCTTGGGTTTGAAGTGTGTACATATGTTGTGTTGGCTGAAGGTCCTCCTGAGCTTTTCCAATATGCCTGCAATGTACAGAGTGACAATGTTGCTTCCTTATGATTCTTGTCACCTCTTCAGTACTTCACCTATGAGAAGACATAGCACAGTGTCCGGAAAGCAGGATTTTAGCATGTTTGACCTACATCACCAAAGCATGACATGCTTCCCTGAAAGAAACACATCCTGACAGGCAACTGTTCTTAAATTCGGTTAATGCTATGAGGACACATAGTTAGAGGATATGTTTCTCTCCATTGCTACTGTAGATTTTGCAGTAACCCTGGAGACATTTAGCTATTCTAGCAGGTTCTCTTGGCGACTGTTGGAACATCCATCTTTGGCGAGTGTTGGAACATCCATCCATATGAAGCACAGTAAAGAGCTCTGGGAAAAAGCAGAGCCTGTGTATGTAAAAACACAGGAAGTCCTCAATTTACAACAGTTTATTTAGTGACTGTTCAAACTTGAAACAGCACTGGAAAAAGCAACTTATGACCATTTTTCACAATTGCAACCATTGCAGTATCCCCATGGTCACATGATCAAAATTCAGACCATTGGCAAATCGATTCATATTTATGATGGTCACACATCCTGGGAGTATGTGATCAGCTTTTGCAACCATCTGACAAGTAATGGCGAAGCCAGATTCACTTAACAACCTTGTTACTAACTTAACAACTGCAGTAATTCACTTAACAGCTGTGGCAAGAAAGTTCATAAAATGGAGCAAAACAAATGTCTCAACAACAGAAATTTTGGACTCATGGTGGTCATAAATCAAAGACTACCTGTACTGATAACTAATATTTAAAATAGAATTTGCTTAATTCTCAAGATGATTGTTATTTCTTTAGAAATTAAAAACAACAACCCTTTTCCTGGGTGAACTATGGAATCATACCTTAAGAAAAGAAATGAATTTCCTATGATCCTTAGAAAAAGTGACTATGTGATAATTTAACTGATAGCTATAGTAGATAGAGTGGGTTTAAAAACCACCATCATTTTGTCAGGCAGATCCATACTCTCTGACCTAATTTCAATGGCCAGGAAAAATGTGCTCATTTCCCCTTTCCTCCCTCACATGGTAGCTGTGATAGCTTCTCAGAATCAGCTGTTAAATCTTTCCCTTTTGACCATCTTATTATAATTATCTATGGTCATTGTGAGTGACCTGTTCTCCAAATCATCCAGTCTTCTTCCAGGGCAATCCAAAATCCAGGAACTGATCCTTGAAGACACATACAGACTTTACACTTATCTATGTCTTATCTATGACCGACAATATACTAACACTAAACCACACATACGTTGCAGTGGAATGGACAGTTCACGCCTCAGATTCATATAATCTCTGAACATAACAATTTCTTATTGTTGCATTGTCTCCTAAAATCTGTTGCTTTCTCATTCTTCCTTTTCTGGGGATCCATAATACTTGTGGCATTATACCAGGCTATGAAGAGTGAGTAAAATAGTTCCTACCTATTGTTTTTGTAAGCCTGATAAGCAATTTTGAAACAAAGGTTAAAACACAAATCACCAGAACTCCACAGTCTTTCTGTTGGAACCTATTTGTAGAAACATAAATCTCTGAGTAAAATGACTCAACTGGGACTATTTTACAGAAGGCTGTCTATGTTTGTGGATGCTGTGGATGTTTGTGAATGTTGGCTGCTGTTGGAAGCTGTTTCTGGCACAGCTGAACAATAGGACCCGCTATGGATTACATTTTTTTTGGTGGCAATGGCAGAGGCTTCTGTTACAGAATGTCTGAGAGCTGAACTATCAGTCCCCAAAACCAAGAAAGACACCTTGTGATTCTTCTAAGCTGATTACTGGATTGTTCTATGCCTATAGACAGAATCTTGCCTAACTGAAGCACTCTATTATCTATGTGAAGTGTATGCTCTGAGAACCATTAGGGAGGGCCTGTCTTTGCCCTCTTTCTCTCACACAGTATTGATTATTCTCTTCTTTTTCTGTAATTATCCTGCTGTTTAGATGTGTAGTATTAATCCTTTCCTCTAAAGTTTCTGTTTCAAAAATAAAAAGTCATACTAGAGTGTACCCTGAATAATGGTATATAACTTGTAACATAAATTTAGCATATATGCTAAATTTGTTGATTATAATATACCATATGCTATATTTTATATAATATATTCCGATATAAATATGGAAGCTCTTGGTGACTTTATACACACATCTGTAAAATTTTCTTGATAGTATAGAATTAATTTGCTGTCCTCTTTTCCAAGTGTTGTTGTTGTTGTTGTTGTTGTTGTTGTTGTTATAAACTTTTATTCATTAAACATGAAACTCAGTCAATTGAACATTCAAAAATGCATAATAAACTGGTGCTAATGGTCGATACAGTGTGCTGCCAGTGTCCTAGGTATCAACCAAGTATTTTCTTAAAATATATGATGTTCCGAGTAGTGCAGTTTTTTGCAGGTCTGTGGTGTTATTGCAGGAAGCTGCAATTTCTTGAAATGTTTTGCAAAATTCTTTCATATGGTACCAAGTGCCCCAATGACAATGGATATCACTGTTACATGTTTCATCCATAACTGTGTAGTTTCAATGGCCAGGTCGCGATATTTTGTGATTTTTTTCAATTCCTTTTCTTTGAGTCTGGTGTCTCCTGGTACAATGATATCAATAAATTATATGCTTTGGCCCTCAACAGCCATAATAACTAGCGTGTTGTGTTCCAAATGGCAATTTGTCTATTTTCGAAAGTCCCACAAGATCTTCACCATCTCATTTTCGACAACTTTTTCCACTTTATGTTCCCATAATTTTCAGGATGATGATGATGATGATGATGATGATGATGATGATGATTTTATTAAAGTTTTATACCACCCTTCTCCCAAAGGACTCAGGAAACTGGTGCAGCATATTTTTTACATCATTGTCATTTTTATTGTCATTGGCGTTGTTATTGTTGTTGTTGATGTCGTCATCATCATCATCATCAACATCATCATCATCATATCTGCAGGCCTGCTATTTCTTGGGGATCTCCCATTTCACAAAGCTCAACTTTGCGAGGGACTTAGATTCTGAGCTTGGAAAAACTGAATTAGCTTTATCAGTTTAAATGTTACTTATACATTATTAATCAATTATATCCATTAATTATTAATTAAATAATTCAGCCTTGATCTTTTAAATAAATAAATAATATCATATAACCATCTAACAGACTCCGCTCTCATGGATCCCCTGGCCAGTTGACAAACTCATGTTTTAAGGACCTTCTGGAAGATCCATAAAGTTGGGGCAACCTCACCTTGGGGAAAATATGTTTCACTTGGCAGAAGCCACAACAGAAAAGAGTCTCTTCCTAGATCCCTCCCAAAGAAATTCCATGCTTCTCCTGCTAGACCTGATGGGATGGGTAGATGTACCTAAGAGAGGCAGTCCTGCAAATAAACTGATCCCATACGATGTAGGGCTTTAAAGATCATAACCAGCTACTGGACAGGAACCAGAAGGTGGCAAGAAGTTGCTTTAATCCAAAGCTTTTAACAATAGGGCAGGTCATCTCAGCCACTCAATACCTTATGCTGTTAACTTTGAGGTTCCTGGTTTACAGAACCACAGAGATGACCTTGGAGAAAGAATGTACAGCTAGCAAAACATTATCTAACCCCAGGGGAAAAATAAATATCAGAAAGAAACTTAAAGTGACTCTATCTTAACTCTCTTTGGTATAAAAAGGAAGGAAAGGGAAATTATGTTGGGCTTTCAAGATAGATGTCAGCATTTCTAGGTAGGCAAGGTCAGGAAAATGATTCCACCAGAATACTGGAGCTGTATTTTGTTGATATAGGCTACAATAGCATAAACCTGAAAGTCTGACAATGTTTTCCCCCACCCCTTATTACAAAATTTTTCCTCTTATTCCAAACAGAACCAAGACAGAGTCAATATAAATTTCCTCCTAATGTTATTTGATTTTTCTGGGATCAAACTGTATTTTATGATAGCAGTGTTCCAGTGTCTCAGGGGCTGCCACAAGGAAGAGGGAGTCCATGTTAGAGGTGATTGGATCGATTGACATGTATCTGTGATAAAACAGGACATAAGTCTGCTCCAGTCAAATATAAAGCATTTATTAAAGATAAATAAAACAATAAAGATATAAAACCTTAACTAGGCTAACTAAGCATGCTCCATGTGTGCAAGTAAGAGATACCAATACAGGTTAGAGAGAGAAAGCCAGAAGGTTTTTTTATCAGTGGTGGGATTCAATTTTTTTTTTACTACTGGTTCTGTGGGTGTGGCTTAGTGGGCATGGCTATGTTGTTGGCCAATCACAGGTGGTATTTGCCGGTTCTCCGAATTATCGCTACCAGTTCTCTGGAACCTGTCAGAACCAGCTGAATACCACCTCTGGTTTTTATCCTGTAGGAGGAGCTTCTTGTCTGGCCTTATATTATTGGTGGAGATGGTCAGATGACCTTCAGTGTAACTCAGCAACTATGGCTAACAATATTCTGACAATCCATTTGTTCTCCAAAGCACCTGTCAGGACAAGAAGTAACAGATGGAAATTGATCAAGGAGAGATCCAACATAGAACTAAGGAGAAATTTCCTGACAGAATCAATCAGTAGAAAATCAATCAATCAGTAGAAAAACTTTGTTGTGGCTGTTCCAGCACTGGAGATATTTAGGAAGAGATTGGAAAACCATTTCTCTGAAATAGTATAGGTTTTATTGCCTGAGCAGTTGGTTGGACTAGAAGACTAAGCACATTCACAGATTGTAAGCGACCCTGAGTCTCCAGAGAAGGGCGGCATATAAATGGGATTTTTTTTAAAAAAAGAACTCCAGGGTCTCTTTTAGTCCTATTATTCTGTTTGGGTTTGGTTGCAACTGTTGTGTAACATCTCCAAGGTCATCTGTGGGGTTTCCTACACCAAGACTGAACAGGAAGCCTTTAAATTACAAACTCTGCCACTGATTCACACAGAGTTTTAAATCCAAATGTTGGTCTTTCATCATCCTTGTTCTACCAGTCTATTAGTTAAGTTTCCAGATTGATTTGGAAGGCTAGCTTTGTTTGTGTATTTTCCCATGTCTTCATAGTTGTGCTTTTAAAGTTGTAGCAACGTTTCAGTAAAATCTCATTTACCATCTTATATATCATCATATACCATATATATATATAGTATATGATCATATATAATATATCCACAGGGAGCTGAAAGCGCTTTTATTCACATCAGCTGGCCTGGATTGATGTGTTTTATTAAGGGTCTTAATTGTTAGCGTGGGCGTGTATTAATTTAATCTTATTTTAATTTTTGTATTTTATGTTTTTAATGCCCTGTAAACCGCCCTGAGTCC
>JANHFR010003997.1:70055-85066 GCA_032468015.1 Mimophis mahfalensis
TGCTTCAGAGGAATGTGGGGAGGAGCAGGCCAAGGCAACCCAGGCCCTTCAGGATTGGGACAGCTTGTTAGCAGGGAGGAACGGGGGTGGGGGGGCAGGACGGGGGCAGGATGACTGAGAGAGGGCAAGCAGTGGACATGAGGAGCAATGGAGCTCAGACAATGAGCAAGGACAACCCCCTCCTGATCTCTGAGCGCAGAGATTGGAGAGAAGTCAAGAACAGTGCAGGCCAACTCGACAACTTGGAAGGAGACCGCCCTGCCCCTCTTCATTGTTGGATTTTCCAGTGAGGTGGTGGATCATTCCAGATGCCATTAGCAATAAGATGCAGGAGCCCAGATGTCTAAGCATAATCTATTTATTGTAGAACAAAAATAACAAAAGATCGATCTATACCTAAGCAGGCATGCAAGCCTGCATACTTGTTTCTTGTTAGAGCATATTCACCAAGAGCACATGGCAAGAACAGCAGGGTTTTTTTATACCCCTAGGAAGAGACTCCCTCCTCTCCCTGTTGTATTCTTAAATTCAGGTACCTGGTACTTTTCCATCAGGTACCTGTGTTGGAGCAATGCTATGAGTTAGCATATTCTGTGACATTCACAAGGCACACCTGGGGACTGAGATTTAAGGAGACGCTGTGGTGAGGCGCATTTGTCAGGAACAAACACTGAATTGATAGAATTTGGTGTGCCGGAACAGACATTTGGATTTTTCAGGGCTGTTTACTTCATGGACTCATTGTTTGTTCCTTATTTCACAGACTCATTTTCCTGTTCCTTTGTTTTGCTGGACTAGGAATAGCCAGAGGCTGCCGTGTGTCTGTGTGCATGCACACACTTTGCTCTGGGACTCGCCACGAATGTGGGAGCATTTGAGAGAAATTTGGAGCATTAAAGGGGAGTTTCAACTCTCAGCTGTCTGTGTGACCTTTGTGCCTTGTCCTGGATCATCACAGAGCAGATTTCCTATAGGCCATAGACATCTTACTGAGGTCAAGGCCTGCTTTTCCCTTGCTCCTCCTCATCTGCATCACATCCTTTTCTCCCTTCCTCCCCATTTAGCATTTCTTTTCTTCTCCTCTCTCCTGACTAATTCCTCTCTGGAAATCCAGGTAGTCCTGGATTTACAACCATTTGTTTAGTGACTATTCAAAATTATGATGGCAATGAAGAAATGACTTACAATGGATCCTCATTCCTCACACATACAACCTGTCAGCCATGGAAGCCATAGTTCGCTTAGAAGCTTCAAGGATGCCACAGTTAGTGCCTGGGAATTTGGGAGGGGGGAATTCTTAGTGAGTAGTAGATTAGTCTCAACAACATTCTTCTTAAGTCAAGGACCAGTCAGCCTGCATCTGGGAAGGAGTGTTTGGAGGAATGGCTCCAGCTAGAATGATGTTTGATTGGGCCACGTGATGGACTGACGGGTGAAGGGGATGGATCTTTGATTTTCTCTTGGGGAAGGGAAAACCCAGAACTCTCAGATTTGGGTTTTCCCAGATGTGCTAATATGACTTCTTTAATAAATTCTTACTTGGATGGACTTTGTCTCTGAGTGCTAAATGGCAATGGGGAGTTTCATTGGAACGCTGACACAACTGTTGCAGCATTCCCAACGGTCACATGATCAAAATTCAGGCACATGGCAATCAGCATATATTTATGTTGGTTGCAACATCCCAAAGTCATGTGACCATCATTTGTGACCTTCCCAGGAGGCTTCTGACAAGCCAAGCCAATGGGGACAGCCAGATTTGGTTAACAATTGCATGATTCCCCTAACACTTGAAGTGGTTTGTTTACCAACTATGGCAAAACAGGGTACAAAACAGCCGTTGTGTTTAGCAATACATTCTAGTCCCAGTTGTTGTAAATTGAGGACTATCTGTACATGAACTGTACAAGAATCTGTACAAAAAGATGAAACTTTCTAGAGACTAGATTCTAGAGGATTTCCCAGTCCCCCATTTATCGAAAGTAGTTACTAATCATGTGGAATGATCAGTAACCACTTTCTCTGTCTCTCCTCTTCCCCAAATGTATTTTTAAATTTATAATATCTGAGGAAATACAACAAAGGATGCTGGATCCTTGAAGCACTTTTGGAGTAGGAGAGTAAAGATGTTTCCCACAAAATCTCCGTTTTCCTCAGCTGGAAGATGCAAGTTGATACTGATGGAAGGCTCTTTTGAAAATAGCTACTATACCAAGCCACCATTAGCTTATCAATGATTTACTGAATAAATTACTGAATAAATTGCTGGCTGAGTTCAGCCATATTGAGTTTTAATCCCAGGGTTTTCAAACAGGATTTTCAAACTAAAAACATACATTAATTCATATGATCTCCCATGCAATAATCATGGGTTTCAATTTCTTGGTAATTATAACCAGAACCTGCATGGAGAAACTCATTTCAAGTCAATAGATCAAAGCTCTTCCTGGTTTTTTTATGTGATGCCCATAAAAACAAGTGATGCTTCAATTGCATCATTGTGGCCACCATCTTGACTTTTTTTGACCACACTCTATGAACACTCCTGATGATTGCTTTGGCTCCTCTCCTATTGCTAGGTAGGAGTATTCAGTGAGCAATCTTCAAACACTGAATGGATTTCTGCCAGCTGCTAATTATTGGCATGCTGCCATATTGCCCAACCACTCCTCCTAGTATTCTTGTGTGTTGTCTCAGTGAGAATGGGCAAAAATCCACATAGGAACTAGTAAATTCCTCTTCTCATGGAGGGCTAATATATATGTAAAGCCCCATCCACACATACCTCAACTACTACTATGTTCTGAGCCTAAAATGATTGACTAAGTTATATTTGGAGATTTGAGAACATAAGAAGAGAGGTTGGCAGGGAGGCAAATTACTTTGGGCTGACAGATTATAATCGTCAAAGCGGCAAGGAATAAAATGACTTGGATTTCTCAAAGATTTCTAAGCAGATGGCCTTTTGGTAAAAGCTCCACTTCTTCCATCCAGTTGAAGCAAAATATAGATGTCCTAGCTATACCATAAAAAACAACAACAACAACAACAACAACAACAACCCTCCCCGTACCTATTCCTCTTCCCTGTTCCTAAATGAGCCTGTTTCGCTGAGGGATGATAAAAATTCGCCTGTTTGCGTTTTAGGAAATGACACGCCATGCCTGGGTTTACAATGAAGTTGGGAAGGACCGGGTAGAAGCATGAAAGGTTTTGTTAAAGGAAGGTGGCAGTTTGCCAGTTTGATTCAGACCTAACGAGAGGGCTCAATTCCCTTTGAAAAGCGTGTCCCCCGTTCGGCCCCCTTTTCCACTTTCAATTGCTGTCACTGTAACAGAAGACCCCTGCCTATGGCTTCCTTTTGATTTGTATGCAGCCGATTGGCAGCAACGAGCAAAGGGTACACCGTGGCCTAAATAAATGACCGAAGCCCCTAACAATGGAGCTTTGTACAAGAAAAACAGTGAAGTCACAGTTTCCCAGGCTGCTGCCTTCCCACTCTCTCTTTTGCCCCCCGGATGCCTAATAATGAAGGCAACGAGGGAGTGGACCGGGGGTGGGGGGGTTGTGGACTGCTGGACAAAAGAGAGAGGTCCTCCTAGCGTCTCAGATGTAACTCTCTCTCCAGAGCAGCTGGCTTTTGTCTTTGGAAGGCACAGTTCATCATTAATCAAACATTATTTGATCAGGGAAACAAAGCCAGGCTTCCCTTGGTGGAGTTTACAGTCACACATGTGGCCATTGTTAGCATGTGCACATCTGGAAGAATAATTCTGGGCAATTACAAAGCGAAGAGCTTTGAAACCACACAAACATTCCAGTTCTATGGATGCATTTTTTTTTTAAAAAAAAGCTCAAGTGAATTCCCTGGTAAATTGGTATAAAAATGCCCGAAGTGTTCAGACTTTGTAAGTAACAAGTTTGGGAAATAAAGCCTATTTATGTGGCTGTTGGAATCTATAGATACATTGCCAGGATTTTGGAACTATAAGCATTAAGCACAGATCTTTTGAGCTCTGACCTAAAAAAAAAAATATCGAACACTGATTTCACTAAAGATTGTAATCAAATGGTGTGTGGCAGAAATTAACTTCTTAGGTAAATACCCACAAAGTTATCTTTCTGGCTTATGAAGGGTAATTTAAAGCTATTGTTTAATTAAAAAAAGGCAAGGTAGGAGAAGCTTAAGAACCACATGTATAGACTATCTCCACCAACAAGTAAACTTTTTAACTTATATTTATATATACTGGTTCCCAGACAAGAATTGAATTGTTAGCCAATAGAGGAGAATATTTGTAGGTCAGGGTTGAAATGTGGGGTCTTTGGCACCCTCTGAGCTTGGTTGTTATCTTGCAGAAGTTTCCTTTATTAAACTACACTAGGTAACATCAGTGCACTTTGCAGAGTATCCATGATGTCGTTACCTAGTTTGGTAATGAAATGTCTGCAAGAAAGCAAGAGTGCTTGGAGAGCATCAAGGACCCCTGATTTACTAGTATTAGCAAGAAAGGAAAATGGGCAACTGGCACCTAGACCACACCTAGAATACTGCCTCCAGTTTTGGTCAGCACATTATAAAAATATGCACTAGAAAAAGTGCAGAGAAGAGCAACCAGGATGATTAGAGGACTGGAGACTAAAAAACAAGATGAATGGGTGCAGGAACTGGGCATGGCTAGTCTAGTGAAGAGAAGGACCAGGGGAGACATGATAGCAGTGTTCCAATATCTGAGGGGTGCCACAGACAGGAAGGGGTCAAGCTATTTTCTAAAGCACTGGAAGGCCATAGTAATATGTAGCTTGT
This sequence comes from Mimophis mahfalensis, assembly GCA_032468015.1. Classification (NCBI taxonomy): domain Eukaryota; kingdom Metazoa; phylum Chordata; class Lepidosauria; order Squamata; genus Mimophis; species Mimophis mahfalensis. The sequence goes on from JANHFR010003997.1 coordinate 74,863, forward strand.
TAAAGTTTCACAGCTTTAGACTTACACATTTTTATGGTGGAGCAAGATTGTTATTTGCTAATGATCTTTTAAAGTGATCTTGAACCTTAAGACTTTTGTTATTTCAAATTTTTCTTAGCTGTCTTAATTTACTTCCCTGTTCCTAAGACCATGGGGAAACATAGTTATAAAGGTAACAGAATAACAGAATTGGAAGGGGCCTTGAGATCTTCTAATCCAACCCCCTCCTATACCAGTGGCCCCCAACCTTTTGGGCCCCAGGGACTGGTTCTGTGATGAGAAGGTTTTCTGTGGACCGGAGGGGCCATGGTTTCGTGTGCTGCCTGCATCCCGCGGATGGAGCTTTGCTTGTATACGTGGCCTGCTTTCTGGCATGCTGTGATCCAGTGCCAGTTCATGGATCAGGCCGCCCTACACCAGACAAATGGTTATCCAATCTCTTAAAAACTTCCAGTGTTGGAGCATTCACAACTTTTGGAGGCCAGTCGTTCCAATGATTAAGCAGGCAAACTGTTCCACTAATTAAAACTGATTATCCACTTTCACTGATTATTATCTGGTTATTCTTAACTTTCTTTTTTTTTTTTCCCAACATCCAATAGAGACAGAATTTTGGCATTTATTAGAGAAGTACATATATCTGGATTTGAGGAGAAAATGTGATTTGGATGTGGTGTGCATGTGACACTTGCCAAGAACATCTTAAACAAACTATACATACCTGAGCAAACGCTGAATCACATCTTATGCTATGAATTCAAATTTGTGTACAGTGTTTACTTACTTAATCTGGTTTTCCACTTTGTCACCTTTCTGCCATTCTCCCACACTTGTTCCAAAAGTTGCAGTGAATATTTCTAAGATTTTTACAGCTGAAAATAGAATCACTGCCTTTCTCTCTATAATACTTTAAACTTCTTCCTAAAATGCACATATTCAACAGGATTGATTATAAGGATACAACACCTTTAATTTTCAATGCACTTTATAATTTTCTTCGCAAGAAGTTTGAAATGCAAATAATTCATTGGTCCCATTTTGTAGACAAGAAGCAGATTTTATAACTAAGGTTATAATTTGTACTTTTGAGTAGCTCTTCAAATTCAAAAGCAAAAAGATGCTTGGTTGTTTATGTACAGGTAGCATCTGTTAGCTGTTCCATAAACCAAATGTATTTTTTCCCTGAGTATGCATGCCAGGTATGAAAGGAAGTAATAATTTCATAATAAGAGGGGACATTTGCTTTAAAGGGTGGCTGATACATATTTGAAGCATCTTTCCCCCTTTGAATCTGAAATTCTACTTAGCCTTGATAATTTGAACAAGATTTGCACATCCCATTATTACAAGAAGTGGTTTGATTTTCCCTATAGCATAAGTTCATGCATTTGTCTTTTATAGCAGTCATTCTGTTGCATTATGGTTCCATTAGAACAAACTAAAGTGCACGGAAATGTAATTTGTTCTAAGTTTGTTTCCCTGCACTAAATACAAATCTTGACTAAAAATTAGATTGTTGTATTTACAACAAGCCCCATTCAGACTTTCTCAAAATTGGAGCATTCATTGTGCAAGTGCTGTGATAAACCCTTTAACTTGATGACGTTACTAAAAATATGTCTTTTTCCTAAAGATATGAATGCATTCACTGCAAATGTCAGAAGGAGAAAAGCTTTACAACTAAAGCATCAGTTTTCAGGTGAACCAGTACTTCATAATTGAAGGTTAGCTTTTTTTCTGATAGCTATGACTGGAACAATGTTGGTGGGGCATGGTGCTTCTCCACTGGTAGGAGTGCTCTAGCTTTGGTAACTTATGATTAGGGTTAGAATTCTCAAGATATTTGAAACAAGGTATGAGGAAAAATTCAGAAGTATGTTTGATCCTGCTCATTTCTAAGGAAAGAAAGCTCAGCACGGAGAAGTCATGTCTTATATTTTCCTCATGAAATCCGTAATATTATTATTTTGAGTAGGAGTCGTCTCTAAGAGGCAAAAGAAACCCTTCCAGAGTAAATGAAATTCCTACAAAATTTAATAACTTTCTGGCATCCTTGTTCTTGGTGCACAGTTGCTGTAGCAACAATATATAAAAAAAGGAAGAGGAAAAATCCCATCCTAGACTAGAATAGAAGTAGGCTCTTCACATCAAGCTATTTTAATCATTTCTGAATGGCTCTTTATGGACAATTGATCACCTGCAGCCTGCAGATGTTAAGAAGGATGCTGCTCTGAACCAAGAATATCCTGAAAAGCACAGTTTCATAAAAGAGTTTTACATTTGGGAGATACAGCACACAAAATATGGCTATGAGATTTTCCATTTTCCTAATAGCATGTTTAGAATTTAAATGACTTTTTTTTTTTAACACAATCAAGCACTGCAATAAAGCTGGCACTACTTGGCAGTGACAGCTTCCAGAGTTCTGACATGTTCAGTCAGCGTATTAAATACAAAAATGACCTTTTGCATTTATGCACATTTCATCACAAAGTCAAAGATTCAACTTTGAGTTAACTTTATTTTCCAATATTTTTCTCCTCAAGCAGACAAAGAGTTCGATTTTGCCTCGACTGAGGATAGCTGGGAATGCAGTCATTCTTGAAAACAGATAAAAGTATAACCATCTTTAGTGAGACAAATTTGGAATCCAACACAAGAAATGCAGCCCAACCAGTCAAGATTCATGCCATAACTTGGTTTGTTTGGTTTTGGCATATCACCTATGACCTGATTGTGTTTTATCAATATTCATAGTGTAGTATGTTGGAGAACCACAGGCATTTGCGGTTCATTCAATAAACCATGACTAAACAGACCAAAGCTTAGGATAATACATTACCCCACCCAGTGGATCTCACTTATTTTAATAAATAATCCAAAGCTAAATGTATTTGGTAAGAAATGAAATGTTCTTCTGATGCAAAATGCATGGAAGGAAGTGGTCATATGCTCTGTTCCAAAATCCTTCATCTCTGATTTCCCTTTTCCCTACAAGGAAACATTCCCCCACCAAAATAGGGCATTTTGGGGTGTACAGGCAGGATTTACTTGTCCCCATCACTCCTCTGTGTATTTAAGGATAGGAGTAATAATGATTTGCCTCCTAAAAGTCTCCTGCTCCTTTCTCTTTATTTTTTTTATATTAATGAGATATGACAAATAGCTATAACAATGACAAAATGCACTGGTGATGTAGTATAAGAAAATCTATAAAGCAGATAAAGAAGCAAGAAAAACAGGATAAAAGAATAAACTAGAAATGAATAAGCAAGAGATTTATAAATCCTGGAGGTTTAAATTTTGTAATATAAACATTTAATTAAATATGAGTGTCTGAATGTTATATCATTTAAACAGACTAAAATTACTTTTAAGCTGTAACCAAATGTATTAAACATTAACCATATTAGTAACCATGATCAAAACAGAACAAATAACAGAAGACAGACCTGGAAGGTCTTCCATTCCAACGCCCTGCTCAAGAAGGAGAGCTATACTGTTTCAGACAAATCATTGTCCAATCTCTTCTTAAAATCCTCCAGTGTTGGAGCACCTACAACTTCTGGAAGCAAGTTATTCCACTGATTAATTGTTCTATTGGGAAATTTCTCTTTAGTTCTAGGTTGGTTCTCTACTTGTGCTCTGTTTCCCTCAAGGGACACCATGATCCTGAGTAAGTTTAGTTAAAGTAAACCACCACCTTTTATTTCCTTAAACAGAAATGCTATTTTTAAAAGTAGAACGCTGACCATTTCTCAAGCTAAATAGAGTCTGGGAAGGGTGCCAAGAAAGATAAATCAAACCAGAGTCATTACCAAGGAATGCAAACAAAAGTCCAAAGCTGAGGAAGTTCACAGAAAGCTATTAGAGAGCTCAAACAACACAGACCAGGATTCCGAAGAGTTGCTTTCTGTGAAGAGCTGTTCCCAGCCATATCCCTTTAACCCCTCTAGGGTGTGGCCCAATTAATGGTCAGCTGCAGCCTGACCTCTCCCCTTTCAGCGTAGCTGACACTGCTGCTCCCCCCTCACTAACCGCTAAGTTCTGGCATTAGCTAAGAGCTCTACCCCACGGCTGTCAGATCCCACCGGCTCCAGCTGGCTTATGGAGGGACTAGCTTCCACTGGCACACTGTCGACAACTGATTCCTCCTCCAACTCCAACTCACCCTGAGAGTTGGAATTGGCTGCCAAGCCATAAGCAGGATGCAGGGCCACAACTTGATTATTTTCCATTCATTGCTTCTTCCTTCAAGTGCTTTAGAGACTAGGTTGACTCGCCATCTTCTTTGGGACAGCCCCTTAGATATTGGAACACTGCTATCAAATCACTGAATGAAATCATAGAATATATGTTATACCCAAATTACTAAAACTCTGTTCTGATTTGAAAATCCTGTAAAATTGAAGTATATTTTTTCCCAACTTTAAATAAGATAACTATAGAGTTATATAAAATAGATAAACCTAAAACAGACTAATTTGGACTATTCTTTTGTATTTGGATTCCCATTCTTATAACTAGACCAAAAATGGAGCGATAATTTGAACTCTGCCATTTTTGTTGATATCACTGTATCGCCAAATAATTTTCAGCAGCCCTTCAGGGAACCAGAAAGCTGAGTGAATGGTTCTACCTGCTCAGACGTTGCCTACCTTGGTTATAATGTGCATAGGAACATATCATAATCTTAATGGACATCTAGACATTTCTGTCTTCCTTAGTTATCCTTCCTTTTTTGTCTTTTTTCCCCCCAAATCAAATAAATGTTATAACCTAAACACACATGCATAAAAGGAAGAAAGGCTATCAAACAAATAAGCAGAAATCCAAATTTTTGGAAGGGACACCATCTGCTGCTTTGATATTACGTATAAGTAACTTCAGCAGCAGCCGTCATTTGGCTTTCATTTCTTTTTTGCCTTCTGTCCTTCCCCTTCAGGATGCTCTCTCCTGAACACGAACATTGTAAACTTGCACAAAGGTGTTTGGCATTCCTCTGTACACATCTTTCTTTAAGGTTGCTCTTTAGGCTGAACTTCTAAAATTTCAAAGTTCTAATTTTGTTCTTAAAAGCTTTGCATTTTATTTCTGGCTATTCTTCCTTCCTTCCTTCCTTCCTTCCTTCCTTCCTTCCTTCCTTCCTTCCTTCCTTCCTTCCTTCCTTCCTTCCTTCCTAACTTTGTGGCTTTGTCCCCCCCCACCCCCGCAATAAGTGTAATTCAGTCACAAAGTAGATGAAAATCAAAATGGAAAGTTTATGGCATAAATTGGCCATGGTGGTCCCATTTGTTATCAGCATACATGATGCCATACCCAACAAATCTTGGACAATACTTGGAAAACATGGACATCGACAAAATTTCTATCCGTTGATTACAAAAGTCCACACTTCTTGGATCTGCATATTGAGCCACGGTGGCACAGTGGTTAGAGTGCAGTACTTCAGGCTACTTCTGCTGCCTGCATCTTACCAGGCTCAAGGTAGACTCAGCCTTCCATCCTTCCGAGGTTGGTAAAATGAGGACCTAAATTGTTGGGGACAATATGCTGACTCTGTAGCTTAGAGAGGGCTGTGTTGTTAGTTGCAAATTTGTATCCCACCCATTGCAGCACCATGGACAACGTTCCTCCAGGCCTTCCTGTCCTCCACCATCCCCCAGAGTCCATTTAAGCTTGCACCGACTGCTTCGGAGACTCCATCCAGCAACCTCATTCTCTGTCGTCCTCTTCTTCTTTTGCCGTCAATCATTCCCAGCATTAGACTCTTCTCCAGTGAGTCCTTCCTTCTCATTAGGTGGCCACAGTATTTGAGTTGCATCTTCAGAATCTGGCCTTCTAAAGAGCAGTCAGGGTTGATCTCCTCTAGGCCTGACCAGTTTGATCGCCTTGCAGTCCAAGGGAATTGCAAGAGTCTTCTCCAGTACCAGAGAGGGCTGTAAAGCAGTGTAAAGCAGTATATACTGTAAGTCTAAGTGCTATTGCTATGTTGTTGTTGTTGTTGTTAGTTGCGAAGTCGTGTCTGACCCATTGCAACCCCATGTACAATGTTCCTCCAGGCGTTCCTGTAGCTATTGCTATACTATGCCAGTAAGCTACAATGTCCTAGATTTTTGAGAATAGCATAATGCATATGAAGATAAAGAACTGGCAGCTGTGATTTCAAATTTATGTATATACAGGGGTCCCCAAGAGGGCTGTAGGCTGTTTAAAACTAGACTGCAGGAGAAATGGGCAAGTGTGTGTGTGAAGTTCCTCCATGAGTGGAGCTTTGCAGGTGAGCATAAGCACCCTCTGCTCACATGAGTAGAGCATCGTGTGCAAGCACTAGTGTCTGCCATTTGCATGAGTAGAGCTTCATGCGTGAGCACCCTCCACTCATGCACAAAGGTCCATTGATGTGAGTGGAGGGTATGTGCCACTCACAGAAATGGAACTGCATGCACACACATGCACCTGCCACACTCACACACCTCTGCTCACACTGGGCCAGGCTGCCAAGGTGGAAAGGTTGGGGACCGCTGTAATAATACCCCAGATTTAACAACTGTTGGTAAGAAAGAAAAAAAAAATCTGGACAATGAAGCACAGTACCTGGAGATAGCAGATGAGAACAGAAACATACAAGCACCACCATGAAGTCAAAAGCAATCATTTTGGGAATATAGAACAAAACTTCATCCAGGAAATGTCTAGCATCAAATGAATTCATGCATCACTGAAGTCCTGGCAAAGCTTCCTCATTCGGCTCTTTCCCATTGGCCAGGCAGATAAAAGTGGTCAGGTCTTGACAGTGCAGCCAATCAGTGACTGAGAAGTGTTTCTGTGCTGTCTGGCCTTAGCAACAATGAGAAATGTATTGCAGAGGCTTGCTTTTTGGGGCAATTTTTCCCTCAGCTATTTTTGGGAAGATTAAAGAGGCAAAATGAATTGATGTCTCCTTATAGGTATTCTCACAAAAAATGGAATAAAGTGAGGTTAGTTTAACTCTACCCACGACTGGATCTGTTTCGGATTAAATTTAACCCATCTGGAGCTTGACTGACATATTCGATTCATAGTATTATAACAAATTATTCCCTCCTGCCCTAATCTCCCATTGATAGTTAAGTGGAAGGAGAATCCCAGAATAAAAGAAACATTTTTATGTGTATGTAAGGAATTGGATACTTTACTAAGGAGAAGTGAATATTCCAGGGGTTCTTACAGTAATACTAATTCTGAAGAATGGAGGCTTGCAAAGGTAATAACCAGGTTTATAACACAAAGATGGGTTATTATTTTTGTGGCTGCAAGCTGTCCTTTTTCCAATCTGGGAGGACAGATTGAAAATTCTTCAGCTCATTGACCCCTTCATAAATTTCAGATTGTTCAGCAACCACCAAGCATTTATTATAAGAAAATAATTCAATAAATATAATTTAATAGGTGTAATACTACTCCAGATTTAACAACTGTTGATAAGGAAGTTCATTATGAACTGAGGATTCACTGGAACATCTGAAAAAATCATCATGTGCCAATAACTAAACATTGGTGAGAACATATAGTCGAAAAGTAATTGAAAATGAGCAGGTTAAAATATTGAGGGGTTTCTTAATAAAACTGAAAAAAATCTTGGCCCATAACACACCAGATTTAACTTTAGTTGACAGCTGATGATGATTCAAAGAGACCACATACATAGACTACTTCATAATGATGGTATCTCAATCTGATCCTTTAGGCCAGTGGTTCTCAACCTGTGGTTTGGGACCCCTTTGGGGGTCAAACGACCCTTTATCAGGGGTCGCCTAAGACCATTGGAAAACACATATTTCAATACAAATACAGGTGTATGTGAAAATAATTTTATGGTTGGGAGTCACCACAACATGAGGAACTGTATTAAAGGGTCGTGGAATTAGGAAGGTTAAGAACCACTGCTTTAGGCCTTTCAGTTGTGTACCCACCACTACTATAATCAAGTCTATCCACTTTGCTGCTGATTGTCCTCTTCCCTTTCTTTCAGATATTCTCAACATTATGACTTCTCAAGGAGCTGGGCTTCACTTAATGGGTCCAAAAATGTAATAACTTGAACCTTGGTCATTTGTGCCTTGATTGAGAATTCTAGGTTAATTTTTCTGAGCATAATTTGTTTGTTTTCCAAGGTACTCTCAGGAGTCTTCTACAACATTCCAGAAGCATCGGTGCTTCCACTTCTTCAATAACCTGCTTTTTCAATGTCCACTTTTGTTTCCATTCAGTTTCATAGGGAATACCTGTTGAGGTTTGTTAAAGATCGATGGATGGTACTCAGGGGTGGATTTCAACCGTCTAACAACTGGTTCGTGTGCACTTCATGCGCATGTTCCATTCAAAAATATGGCGACTGCTGACCTTTTCTTGTAGCCACTCTGCTGAAAAACAGCTGAGGCACGGCAATCCGCACGGCCGCGTCAATCAACTGGGCCTGAAAAGCAGGAAATAAAGGTCAGAATAGCATTTGGGTGGGTAGGAAGGCCTAAATCATCAGTGACCGAACTGGTTCGCCTGAACCAGCAGAAACCCACCCCTGATGGTACTCCACAACGAAATAAAACAATATCTTTACTTAGAAAATAAAGAAAATAGTACAAAAACCTAATACTGACTACACAATTAATAAAATAACACAGACAGGCAAATAGTGTGTCTGCACACTTTGAAATCACAGAAGAGAAGGGGAGAACTCCAAGAAAATGGAAACCCCTCTCCTGTGAGAAAAGTTTGGGAGTATAGGCACATCCTACATTCCTTAGATAGTACCAGGATATCTGCTGGCCTGTCAGGTGTTAACACATTGTTAGCCAGGCAAGCATTATTGGTGTCAATACCATTGCCTTCATTATTCTGATTTTTGTAGGTACAGTACATACACATCATGGTGTTTGATCATGGTGTCTCTTACTGTTGATGGTTAATCCTAAGGGGCAGAAGCTATCTACCACTTCAATTTCATTATAAATTCTAAGGCTGACTGTTGCCCCTGTTTTCATTACTTTGAGATTTTTATATGTATTGAATTTTAGTCCCATTTTTTCCCAGTATGGTCCATGACTTTTATTACTAGACTTTGCAGATCCTTTGCATCATTGGCTATTAAAGTAGTGTCATTAGTAAAACTCAGGTTATTAATATTCTTCTTTCAGTTTTAGAAACATGAATCTGAGGTCAATCTCTTTTACCATGTTGTGTTGACCCTATGGTTCCCTAGCCTGGATGTAAGTTTGTCATGAGGACAAAGAGGTGTTCTGAGATTCCCATTTAGTCTTCCAAATTTGAAGCATAATTTTAATGAGAACTTTTTCAATTTTGTTGATTCTAGAAAAATGTTTTGGGTGAAAAAGGTATTGATTAGTAGAATCATTTGGCTCTAATGTAGCTTCAGTTTGGACCCATTGTTTAGAAGAGTTTTCCATAATGAATAGAATCATATACATAATATACATATTCTCAAATATATAGATCTCAGCAACAGAGCGGGTGAGGCATAGTCATTTTTATGCCTCACCCATCTCCAGTCACTGGAGCATACCATGCACTTATGACAAATTGGTGGACCAGTTTTATCTCAAGGATGTTCATGTTATATTGTGAAAGCTAGGAATGTAGAAAGCCACATTCCATTGGTTCAGACAAACATGCAGTGAACCAACATACATTCAGGATTAGTCCTCTGCCTAATATACTAATTATCATATATATGTCGACATAAATTAGTAAATTATATCAGTAAATTCTAATATCCATTAAAGACAAAGGCAAGAACAACCAAGGTTAAACCATTACTATTGATTCTCAGTTATTAAAACCTAAGTTATCCTATTTTAATAACTATAGTACATTAATGGTTAACATAATGTATAGTATTTCAGGATATAGATGTATACTTCATTGTGCTAAATATGGATACACACTTTTTCAATATTAATATATTTAATATACTTTCAATATATTTTTCCTTATTAAAATAATTGGACTGGTAAAACAAAATATGCTGCTCGGAAGTAGTACATTATTTGTTTCTCAAAAAGGAGCAGAGTTACAGACAGATGAAAATCTCCTTCCTGCAAAATCAACAAAGACATGAAGGACTGACTATATCTGTTGCCAGCTTCTGTTCTTCCGAAGATCTGATAGCAATGAAATGATGTGCCTGGAGACCTAATATACAATT
>JANHFR010003997.1:85076-103305 GCA_032468015.1 Mimophis mahfalensis
GCTGGAATATGAAGCTTAGCATATCTCTTAGAAGATTAAAGCAGAAACCCAGAATCAAAGTAAGGGGGAAAAATGACACATCTTTTTGGTAATTATTATTTTCTTTTATTAGTGGCTTCTATTATTAGTGGCATCATTTGGTCTTTAACTTCCAGGTTGGTTCACTCATAATCATTGCAAATCTGCCAGTGCAAATTTTCTTATGAAATCTAATGTTGGGCTCAAATTTCTGCCCATAAAGCTTAGCAAGAACTTGCTAAGAGAGTAACTTTAAATGTTTATCATGTCTTCTTCTGGCTAACATAATGCCTGCAAGTGTTATCCCTCAAAGGAAATAACAGTTTTAACGGGAATTGTCTTTTTAAAAAAATTAAAATAACAGCATGGATGGGAAAAAAAGGAACTGTCCCCTGGAATCATAGTCCACATCAAATATTACCCTTGTTTCTCATTCATTCATTCATTCATTCAATTTGAATAGCTATCCATCTCAAACCAGTGATTCTAGAGGGTGAACAATAATAAAAAAGTTAACCAGTTAAAAAACAGTATTAATAAATTAAAAAGAAAAATTAAATACAAATAGTAGTCAAGGCTGTTATAATATGCAAGTATTTATATCATTTGCACATTTGGAAGATCCCAAGATGGCTGCATGCATGGATGCTGTGGCTAGGAGCTCTTTCTTTCAGTGTGTGGATGCTTTTGTGTGTGTTTTGGATTTTTTTCCTTGACTGAACCCTGTGGGGCAAGGGGGATCTATAGTTGGCCAGCCTTGTTACAAATTGGACTGAAATGTGAAAAGGCTATTACGGACGATTTTATATGTTCTCATAACATACCGGAAGAGGCAGCTAGGACCCTGGGGGAGCCATGGATTACTATCCCTGCAGGAATGAAGTGGAGGATGAGAAAATGGAGGAACAGAAGGAGAAAGAGAAGCTGTTGTGTTTTTGTTTTATATTTTTATGTATAAGGTACACTGAAGATGACATTTAATTTTGTGCAATGACAATAAAGTAAAGTAAAGCATCAACATAACCAAGAAATGTGGCCCCTCATGCAGCTGGGACTGCAGGCTGAGAACATATCCAGGGCTTCAAGGGCTTCAAAAGACCATCAGGGTCGGGGTCATCCTAATCTCAAGAGGTAGGATGTCCCTGACGGCAGAAAAGGAACATCTCCTGGTCTCCACTAGCTGATATTTCTTGGCTGATGGGACCCAAAGCATGCCCATTCTGCCAGACCAGATTGGACAAATAGAAACAGGGAGAAGATGATACATCAGGTGGCCTGGTCCCAAGTCATGAAATGCTTTAAAGGTGACAATGAGCACCTTGAATTGCACCTGGAAACCCACTGGCAACCAATGCAGCAACTCCCATGCAATGATGTTATACATGCCAAACGGCTAACACCATTTACAACCTGCATTCTGCATTCTGTACCAGCTGAAACGTCTAAATGTTTTTTCAAGGATAGCCCTCTATAGAGTGTGTTGCAGTAGTGCAAATATTTGCTGTCCCCAGGTTAAGAATGTCCAGTTTAAGGACAACCTCTAGATATGAACAGGCTGCCTATTACCAGAAATGACAGACATCCTTCTCCTTCCTTGAGTTGTTGAACTACTGAACCCCTGCAGCATTTTCAGGAACATTTGGACTCTGTTTTTAATATACAGCCTGTTTTCAATCATTTTCAGTAGTTCCTGAAAGCAATGTGTTGCTTCAGCCTAGTAAGCTCGAGAAGGGACAATGTCATATATCATTTTTAGTAAAAGGCAGTCTGCTTGTGAGTTTTGACTTAAAGGCAAATTTGGGCAAAAGACAGAATTAGGGAACATAACAAGTTCTTAACCTGGGGACTATCTGTAATAGGTAGGCAATATGGTAGTTTAAAGCTAGCAGTTATAACAACAAAAATGGGATCTTCCAATATTTTATTGGTATTTGCAAAAAGGCTTTACATTTACAACATATTATTTAAACTTTTTAAGGACTGTGAAAACTTGTATACACAGAACTAGCTGAAAACTGAGTCAGGAGTGAAAGAATTGCGAGAATACACACACACATGCACACACACTTTTACTGGACCTTCAGGTACTATGTCACCAGTGAACATTTTTTTAAATGTCACCATTGGAGGCAGCCAGTTTGTTTATTACCTACCTCAAATGTTCACGCCACCAAATAAATCTGGAGCGTAAAGCTATAGAGGTCTCAGGGCTGGGCCAGATGGAAGATTCTTTGTTTACTAGCGACAAAAGGTTGCAGAACTAGTCAGGTCTCTCTTCTTAATATTTTATGGTAAAGAAAATGATAAAACAGCATGGAAAATACCATCTGAACATCCTCACTTAATAATATTCTACACACGAGGCTGCGGATTACTTAATAACAGTAGGGCGCCTAGAATGGAATTTTGTTCCATTCTAAAAAGGACATTTTAAAAACTTTTTTGGTCTTTTAGTTCCCAGTCTTGGGCACCATGGTATGGATTGCAGGCATAAAGATAGGATTCTTCCCAACTTACAGCAAAAGATCCACTGGAAAGGGGCCATTTATTAAGATCCATTGGACAAGAGCCATTTATTCCTTAACTTATGATCCTAGGGCTGTTCATATTCCTGAAAGCCATAAATTCACCATTAGTGGGGGAACTGTGTCTCACATTGATAAGAATTGTGATTGCTCCTCCTTCACATGAGACAAGCCTCCTGTCCCTTACGTAAAAAAAAGAAAAAGTATCAGAAATTTGTTACCTTAATATTCCTAAAGGATCTTGTTTGAAAGTAAGCGTTTCTCCAGATGTTACTTTAATTTTCTTCCTACTAAATCTTGCTAATCAGAAGGAGGCATGGATTTTTTGAACCAGCCGTTTCAAATCCAAGTTGCTTCCAGAGAAAGCTATCCCCCTAGCAAAAGTTGCAATGGGTTGTAATTTTAAGGAAACAGGTGGGAAGTTATTAAATAAGCGGGAAATAATCCTACCAGCTGCCTTTATTAATGTCAGTATAGCAGAACAAGTTTTTTTTTTAATCCCAAATACTTTTGTGTTTTTATCTTGGTCATGTCTGAATTTTGGAGTGCTGCATGATCCATGCAGCATTTGACTTTTGACTTTTGACTTTTACCTAAACAAATGTAAATGCCAGCATGCTCCAACCTGTTCCCCTGAAAGATGTCTGGCCTGAGATGTTTAGAGCTTCCAGCCAGTTATTGTTCACAGTGGGGAATGCTTGGAAATGCTGCCTCTGTATGGCTAGATAGTGTTACTAGACACTAGTACAGTGTTTCTCAACCTTAGAAGTTTGAAGATGCATGGACTTCAACTCCCAATTGAAGTCCACACATCTTCAAACTGCCAAGGTTGAGAAACACTGCACTAGTAGACTAGTAGACACTAGTGAAGGTTGTCCTAGATATTGCTTTTGCTTTGACAACTTATTCATATGCAATTAAGCAACTTCTGATTTCAAAACATCAACAGGCTCTCCTGAGAGGGAGGGATGGTTGTAAAGTAGTGATGAATTGCATGATGGAATGGCTTAGGAAATGCTAAGCGTGGAGCAGAAGGAAAACATGATGGGAAAATAGTCAAAATTGTGGTCTCTTCTCCAAAGGGGGTCGCATTTTAAGCAGATGCAATTCAGCAGGAAAGCTTTTTAATCACAGAAGCATTCTGCAAAACAGAGTATTATTTCATTAAGTGGTTTCTTATTTGTAGTTTACTGTGCAGTGATTTTAGGACCTGTGGTTAGAAGCCAGGATAATTGTGAGTAAGTGAGTGAGGGGGAGGACAATTTAGTGCCTCTTTTCACCAGAACACTTGGAGACAATAATTATTGCAAAGCTTATCATGCAAGTGGCTCTATACACATACATGTTAATGAACTCAGAGTGATGTTGTGCATAGATACAGCATCATAAGGAAAACATTCATATTGCCACAGGGAGTCCAAAATTAACGGCTTTGTGCAATCAAGTAATACACGTGTTTGGGAATGACCTCAAAAGGTTTCCTGCCAATCCTTTATGCCAACTTACAGTCTAGAAAGCAAGAATTCCATATATTTTTGATTCAGATGATTTATTACAAAGAGCAAGGGGTTAGGATATATATCTTGGCCCTCATTTATAACTGAGATTGGTATAACGGGGCCTCACTATTGCCTCTGATCTTTTCCCTTATGAGTCTTGATTTAAATAAGCAATTAGCAACCTCTTTTTCTGCAGTTTTTTCTTAATATTTAACAGTGTTTTGGACAAGTGTATTCCCACTGTATTGACAAACCAGCTCTGATGCTCCATCACTGGAAGCCCCTGTGAAACATGGTTAGGTTTCACTCATAGTCAGAAAACAGGGACATAACTTCTGCTTGTTGCATTCTGACAAAACCTGCACTAAGAACAGATTTCTCAGATTTGAATATTTAGATGCCTGTGATCAGAAGTGGTATTCAGCCAGTTCCAACAGGTTCCAGAGAACAGGTAGCATTAATTTTGTCTGGTTCAAAGAACTACCTCTGATTGGCTGACACCAGCAAATACCACCTCTGATTGGCCAACAGCATAGCCACACCCTCTAAGCCATGCCCACAGAACCAGTAGTAAAAAAATTTGAATCCTACCACTGCCTGTGATGTGGCAGTCATCCATGGTTTTTAGGGTGAATTAAACATAAAAAAGAACTAACTGTTCCAGACACGAGATCCATGTAACTATCAGCATTTGTGCCTTCCTCAAATAGTTAAACCTACATATCCTGCGATATTACTTTTGAGCTGGAAATCATATACAAGCAATGCAAGTCATCCAATGCTTGCGGGATTGATCATTAATTTGGGACTAGCATGAAAATCTTCATTTAAGACATTAGCACTGCTTCTTGACCATAAGCAAGGGTATTGTCCTGGAAGTAATCTGCATTAACCTTAATGAAGGGACCCAGTTGCCATAGTTACAGTTGTCTTTCACATACCTTAAGGATGTAAAGTTTTTACTCTTCAGCTAAAAGCTCTTCTGTTTTTCCAGTCCCATCTCATTAAAAATTGTCTGGTAAATGATGCTCTGCTTTATTTTTAGTGCTGTTTGAACTGCAGCCAATCCTGCCTAGATTACATAGCAGCAGTCTCACTGCCCTCATATTGATTTTATTTTCCTGGTAAGATCATCATGAAACTTGAAGGAAGTGGACAACAGTCTTTGGCTATTCCATTTTAGATGGAGAATGCACGATTTGCTGTTTTTAAACTGTTCTGCTAAAGGAAATCAAAGCCAGACTGTGAAGGAGATTGTTTATTGGCTGATGTTTGCATCTTAGCAAATCTTAAACTGAAACACAATGCCAGGAGTAATAAGAGAAATATGCTGTTGCTACATCAAATGGAAACTGGATATGAAGCTCCTCTGTAAACATTAATTATTAACATTAAAACAGAACCAATGTCTTCAAACACATTTTAATGAATGTTCTGTCTTTTTAAAAAATTGATTTAAATTAAATTAAAAGATGTCTTTTTCATTTTATAATGCATACATGTCCACCAAGACATGCGGAAAAAACAAACATAGAAAGTCCAGCTTCGTGAAGGGATGTCCTTCAATAAGGTGGCCCTGATCATCTTTGTCTTCGTTCTTTATCCTTTCATTCTTTATCCTTTCGTTCTTTATCCTTTTGTAGATTCACTTTTTTTAATCTGCTGTAGTTCACTCTACTAGGATGTGACTTGGAGGTGAGCTCAGCCTACAGTGGTAAGGGACTCAGCCTTCCATCCTTCCAAGGTGAGTAAAATGAGGACCCAAATTGTTGGGGGCAATAGGCTTACTTGTAAACTGCTTAGAGAGGGCTGTAAAGCACTATGAAGCGGTATGTAAGTCTAAGTGCTATTGCTATTGCTTTGCATCTGCTGTCCACTAGTATTGACTTCTCCGACCTATATGACTTTCTTTGTTGAAAGACTGCAACATCTCCATCCATTTCATAAGGAATGAAAAGAAGTTGCAGATGCCCCCTCCCCATTAGTATAGGACTAATGAAATGAGGTGGTTTCATCATCTTCTCTACCAAGTCAAAAATAGAATGCTTTCATTGGTGGAGAAAGCATTAGCGTCCTAGCATCCTCTGTTGATAGGAAATAAAATTTCAGTGTGTTAAAGGCAATGATATTGTTAACTCCTTAAAAATATAAAAAAACCCAAAGATTAATATAAAAACATTCAGACACATATAATAATAAAGTTAAAACAAATAAACATCCCCCTAACCATTTTGGAGTGATGATCTTGATGTGCTGCACAAAAACGAGGATGGCTGTTAAGCCAATGCAATATATCTAGGTCCACCACTGGTTTATATGTCATATATTATATATGGGATCTTTACCTTCAGAACACTGAGCATAACCAGTGTTGAATAGCAGGTTAAACAAAAAGAGACAGCTACTGTACTACTGTCCTAGGCAAATCATTTGCCGCTATGTAAAAAAATAATCAACTTTTGGATTAGTGGTTATGATTGTTTTAGGCTATTCTCACCCAAAACAACTGTAAAAGGATTTAAATGCTTGGGGTAGGTGGTAGTGAATCTCAAGTGCACTCCTAATCTCATTGTAGACATTGCAGGAGGACCGTTGTGTTAGTCAATGGTAAAAAAAAGTCTGGTAACAAATGCTTATTTATTTATTTTCTTTTAATAACTGCCCATCTCAACCCAGAGACTCTGGGTGGTGAACATTTCTAAAAGAATTAAAACTGGGTCTGCTGGAATAGTGGTATCCCATCTGGATCCAAAGATGGAAAAGCTTTATCTCCAGAGGTCCAAAGAGCCACTGTCCCTCAATCTTGCTTGGGTACTGGGGCAGCACATCTACGACCTCGCTTAGAAGGTTTGGGGTTGAGATATGAAGCATATTGATGATACCTCACTTCAGGCTGACAGATCGATTCATCCAGCAATCTCATGCAGATGTTAAATAGGAGACAAGAAGCAAACTCTGAGAGACCTCACAAAATAGAGGCCATGGGCTGGATACTTGCCCCTGTTCACCACTGGCTGAAACTGACCCCAGGGGAAGGAGGTGCAACACAGAGCTGCCCATCCCCAACTCCTGAAGCTCAGAAGAATACCATGATCAATGGTATCAAATGCCACTCAGAGGCCAAAACAAAACCAAGATGGATGTATTACTCCAATCCTGCTCTCCCACCAGAGGTCAACCATGAGCATTATCAACATTGTCTCAGTCTCAAACCCTGGCCTGAACCTGACTGAAAGGGCTCCAGAGAATCTTAAAAAAAGGAAGGTTGGAAATTGGATACAAGCTGTCCTGATTAGTTGAACTGACAGCCACTTGAGGAGGTACGGTACACCAACTGCCTCTTTAAATGCTGGTGGAACCACTTCCTCTCTCAAAAAGGAAGGTTAATCACTGTCCCCTCCCACACAACCTTAGGAAGCCAGAGGGGCAAGGATGTAAGATGCAAGTGGTTGAACTAGCCCTGCCTCTTCCTCAGGTTCAACAGGTTCAAACACCTTCCCACACAATCATACAAGACTTAGCTCCTGTAACTTCCACAAATTCTACTCTAAGACCGGAGTCCAATGTAAAGCCAATTCAAGCACTTTTATCTGCTAGATATGCATCAGATTCCTCACAGTGTTCTTGTAAATGAACCTCAATATTACTGCCTCTGAGGAAGGACTGAGTCACCCAGAATAGGGCCCCTGGATGGCTATCCATGGGCACAATAAAAGCAGAGACATGATTAAGTATACCATGAGATAGGCTCTAATAGTACCTACAATTCATGTTCAGTTGTCTTCATTTCTCACTTTTCATTAGTGGAGTCCTATGCATCTCTTAGGCATTTAAGTTCTCTCAGCACTACTGTATACCATGGAGTGTGTCACGAATCATGGGCACGGAAATGTTATTAAAAGGTCTAAGCCTTTAGTGAATATCTGACACGTGATGAAATCAGCACTGTCTTTTTTCCTTGTATTTTTTTGTGATTTGCTTTAGCCAGTGTTACAGTGGCCTCCCTAAACTCTCAGCAAACTTTGACCCTTAAAAGACTCTTCAAATAGTCATCATTTGTGTAGGTGGGGAAGATATCAGAA
This sequence comes from Mimophis mahfalensis, assembly GCA_032468015.1. Taxonomy (NCBI): domain Eukaryota; kingdom Metazoa; phylum Chordata; class Lepidosauria; order Squamata; genus Mimophis; species Mimophis mahfalensis. Next base: position 93,201 of record JANHFR010003997.1, read on the forward strand.
ACTCCCTTGCATTAAATCACAGGAATGAGTTATTTAATCCAGCTGGATCTATCTGGATTGGCAGCTGCTCTGCAGATTTTTGTTTTTTAAAAATGTCTGCTTTAGTCTAATTTAAGATCCATTTCACTAAAATGTAGACGATTAAAACTCTGACTGCAAACCATAGCTGAGCTATATCCTCATTTTTCATATCCGATTCGGTTGCATATTTGGCAAAATAGATTCGCAAAATTTCATCTTCTGACTTGGTTGCATATTTGGCAAAATAGCCTGGCAAAGTTTCATCTTTGGATGTATTTTCTTCCTTCCTGCTAACATTAATATGTTTTGCAAAAACAATAGTCTTCTTGCCTTACCTCTTAAGAGTGCAAAAATATAAATCAAGGAATAATACCACTGAAAAAGTTGCCTGGGTGCAGAATTAGAAAAGGATTGAATTGTTATAGTTATAGTTAACAAAAAACATGTTATAGTTAACAAAAAACATGCTTACTTTCACCCCAAATTAAAAACAAATATCTGGTGCTTAGATCTTACCCTGCTTATTGTACTTGGGCACACAACACATTGTTAGTGATTTAGGCAAGGCTTACTGAATTAACACAGCTGTTTGAGTTTAAACTACATAGTAAACCATAAGGTTATCCATATCATTGCATTCAAGACCGAGTTACAGGCACAGTACTGTATATACTGTATAGGTGAACAATAAACAACCATATAGATTCCATACTGAATCACCAACAGCCAACCACATCTTATTTATTTGATTGTTCTCTTACCTTTGTAATCGAGAAAGTACTTAAGAGAGATAATATCTTTAAATTAAAGCACACATTTAAGTATCATCCCTAAAATAGGCACCAGTTTAATTTAATAATTAAAAGAATAGCAAAAGAAAACTTTAAGCTGATTTACTAAATGCTGACAGAATGGGAGAAATGCAATAACTTTTAAATTATTTATTAAACTAATTAAAAGAAATGAGAGAAACCATAAATATATACAATAGTATTAGTGATACTAATTTTCCCAGTTGCAATATATGGCTGTGGAAGTTGGACCATAAGAAAGGCTGAGTGCCAAAGAATTGAGGCCTTTGAACTATGGTGCTGGAGAAGACTCCTGCGAATCCCTTGGTCTGCAAGGCCACCGAACTGGTCAGTCCTAGGAGATCAACCCTGACTGCTCTTTAGAAGGCCAAATCCTGAAAATGAAACTTAAATGCTTTGGCCACCAAAGAAGAAGGAAGGCTGACTGGAGAAGAGCCTAATGCTGGGAAAAATTGAGGGAAAAAGAAGAAGGGGATGACAGAGAATGAGGTGGCTGGATGGAGTCACTGAAGTAGTCAGTGTGAGCTTAAATGGACTCTGGGGGATGGTAGAGGACAGGAAGGCCTGGAGGAACTTTGTCCATGGGGTCACAATGGGTCAGACATGATTGCGACTAATAACAACAGCAACACTTAGTGATACACTGTAATTTCAAAATTATTATCATCGTTACATTTAAAAAAGGAAGAGCAAAAGACTTGGAAATATGTTATAGGCCAAACTCTAGAAATGTAGTTCAGATGGTTTGAAAGTTTTCTACCTTTGTTGAAAAAACAAAAAAAGAATCAATGTTGTCAGAAAACACATACCCATAATCAACTGTGGCACATCTGGTATAGATTCCTGCTCTCAGTGATATATAACAATTCTTTTAGCCAATTTTTAAAACAAACCATAATTTGTTATTGTAACGCAGCCACAAATTTGATCAGCAACTTTCTTCCCTGTATAGTTTGTCCCAAGAGACTTGTATTCATGGAACAAGAATAGTGGATAATTCTAGGCTGATGAAGAAGGAAAAACTTTAATAATGTAGCAGGTTTAGGAGAGGACATTGGGTTACAGTTAACCCTTGGTTAACAATCACAATTGCGACTGGCAACTTGATAACTAAACAGTGCAGTCGGTAAGCAAGATATCAAGTAACCACAATGGGGCTACGGCATCACTTTGGTCAAATCACCCATAGTTATTAAACAAGACTTCATGTGATCGTGATTTATGATTTTACTGCCAGCTTCTCCATTGACTATATTTGCCAGAAGCTGGCTGTGAAATAGCAGTAAAATATCAGCTGGTATCAGCCTATTGGAAGAAATGTCCATCTGGGTTCAGTTCCAAGTGGGAAGAAAGCCACTGGAAACATGGTGACTGCCTGGAAAGATGCTTTAACGGTGGACAGGACCATATGCCTTGGAGATCTTGGGTGAAAAGGGAAGAGATGCTGAGTGTTCCTGGGTTTTATACCCTCTCTGGCTTTGAACTTCCTGGGGCACAGGAAGAGTATCCTGATTGGTTGCTGTCAGAGGTCATAGCTAGCTTTGTACGTTGTCTGTGTGCTAAGTTTGGTTGAATCTTGCTGGGTGATGCAATGAAGGGCAATTAAATGGCTCTGCCTGAAGGAGGTAGATCTTTGTTATGTAGAATAGACAAGCCCAGGCCTTAATGGTCCATTAATAAAGGTAGGAGGGGTTGAGTTTCTCCCTCCCTTTTAGGGGAAATATTCTGCCCTTTTAATATTTCCTAGAATGTTTAATTTTTCTAAGAGAGGGGTTGGTTTTAACTTCCAACAAGCCCAAGTAAGATATCAGATGGTGTCAGCCGCAGTATGTAGACTGTACCAGAACACGAACTCCATGACTAGATTACTGAGATGGCTATACAGGTAGTCCTAGTCTTTACCATGGTTATGAAGGACCCTACTCCAAGTTACTTACAACCTGGTTCTGAAGTTACAGCTACTGCAGGACCTCTGTGCTCATGTGTATAAAATTTGAATGGATTCTCCCTTATGATTGATCACAGGGACGCTGCAGTGTCCCCTCCTCATCTATCTTCCCCCATCCTGCCCCCATAGGGTACCCATAGGCCTTGAGCCTGCTTCCCACCCCACTGGTTCTGGTATAAGACAACAATCTGGCCTTCCCTGAACGTGACCTCTCCTTGTCCACCACCATCTATCACAACCGCAATAATATGACTTGCCTTCAACCGCAACCACAACCCCATCAATAAGACCAAATCCCTCAAGTCCATGGTTTTTGCATTTATATTTTTGAGATCTGGATTCATGACCCCATAGCTATATGCATATAATGTTCTTTTCCTTTAGGCAATTGCAGTGAACATGTGATTGAGAGCAGGGAGCTAATACAGTTATCAGTGATCTTTGTAAGTTTTAACTGGAGCACTGAAATGGGGAATATTTAATGTTAAACAATGCTTTACCTAACCTACAAAACCAGCTCCTTTGTAGAAATCCAAATTTCTTTAATAGCCTTCAACTTAAGAGCCTTTTGTTTAGGGAATAGTTCTTTATTTGGGTCAGTTCTCTCAACACCTTCTTTAATTCAAGAATAAATTATTTTGAAACTCAGGGGTGACCTTGGTCAAACTGCCAGGGAGAAAGAGAGAAGATAGCATGTGCAGAGAAAAAAAAAATCTGAACTGCTCAGAGAAAAAAAAATGTCATGAATTATTTACTTATTTTAAAGTATTTTGTATTATATATCAAATACTGCATATTCAGTAGTTACAGTAATAAAAGCTACAAAATAAATAATATACATTATTCATAAAAAACATACCCACTATGTCACATACTACTTAGTTGAAGGCTAAAAAAATCATCAGCCGAAGTTATGAAACACAAAATTAGTTAAAAAACAAAAACTCACCACCAGCCTAAAGTCCAACTAAAGTAGTAAAATGTTTTATTTCTAATGGCTAATGGGGGGAAAAAAAAGGATACCACCACACAAACAAAAAAAGCTCTTACAGCTCAGCTCTTACAGTAAAATAAAAATAAAACCAGTATTATGTTTTATTTTACTACCGTAAATAAGCTGCTCTACGTAGACTGCAAATATTTTTAAGTTGCAAGCATATGGCTATTTTACTAAGAGGCAATGATCTTCCGTGTACTACTTGCTGTTTATAAGGCAATGTAATATCCCAGCTCTTTGTTGCAATTAAATATTCAGCAAACATTACAGCAAGGATGGAAATGCTAAGACAGTGATGGTATCATAACTCAAAATGGCTGTTGAAGCAAACCAGTATACTAACAATGCATGTCTTAGAAATGGATATAACCCAGATCTGCTTTCCTGGAATATGTTTCATATACTGGATGCAATCCAAAAACATTTAAATGTGCCCATGGTTTCCATAAACATCAAATGCCCATGCACACTTCACTATATACTCAAATATTATATGGTCATGCATCTTTCATTATTATTGGTGGTATTGAGAATATGCACTCATTTTGGCCTCATACTCACACCATAAACATGTATTAACTTTCTAAAATACTGCATGAAGTTACTATACAATATCTGGAAGAACTTAAGTCTTACCTAAGTAACCTAAGTCAAATGTAAGTTCTACAGGCATTTACTGTGGATTAAACCAACTCTTGTTTTTTTATTTTGGTCTATAAAGCATAAGGCGTTACTGTTAGGTCTTTGCAAAGCATTCATGTCATTTTTCAGTCTTTATACTTAACTGGCATGGATGGATCTTACTCTCCTTTGTTGGGTCACTTCTATTTGTTATTCTACGCATCTGTTACAGATAATCTTTCCTTTCTTTTTCCCCTCCCACATCTTATGTGGCTCAGACAAAGCCAAGTGGCCTACAGTTGGTTTAGTAGGTCATATGCTGAGATGAAGAGGGGATGAAACAAAGCCATAGCATGTAGAGTTTTCACCCCTTTAAAAAGAGGTATCATTTTAAGGCAAAGGCTATACAGGCAAGTCCTTGACTTAGGAGCACAATTGAGGCCAACATTTCCGTTGCTAAGCAAGACAGTGATTAACTAAGTTTGGCCCCATTTTATGACATTTCTTTGTCAGAGTTGTTAACTGAATCAATGCAGTTGTTAATAACACAGTTGTTAAGCTACCAGTAACCTGGCTTCCCCATTGACTTTGCCTGTCAGAAGGTCAACCAGCTGGGAGAGACCTTGGAGATCTTCTAGTCCAGCCCCCTGCTCAAGCAGGAGATCCTATACCATTTCAGGCAAGTGGCTGTCCAGTCTCTTCTTTAAAACCTCCAATGATGAAGGTCCCACAACTCCTGAAGGCAAGCTCTTCCACTAGTTAATTGTCCTCATTGTTAGGAAGTTTCTCCTTAATTTCAGATTGCTTTTATCCTTGATTAGTTTCCATCCATTGTCTCTTGTCTTACCCTCTGGTGCTTTGGAAAATAACTCTTAAAATGACAAAATTTCTTAGTTTAGATGGATTATTGTATTTATTTATTTAAGAATATCTTATATCCCACTTCAGTCCATTTGGATGTTGGGAAGAAAACAACAGGGAAAACACACCATATGAAGAATGAATGAATAAATGAATGAATGAATGGATAAATAAATAGACAAATAAGTTTTAAAACTTGCAATCAAAATGCCCAAAGCAATTAATGGATGAAAGCATGTTGGAACAGAATCAATTTGTTTGCAAAATGCAAACAGAGTTGGGTCCATTCCTACCTCTGTGGGAATCACTATATTCATTTAAAATCTGCACAAACTTGCAAAAGTAAATCTGATCTATCCAATTGTATCCCCTCCCCAATTGTATTTTGCAAGATAGGTCCCAGTTACAAAAAGCTGTACTTCCTACATGTAAAAGGGAGCTACATTTCTGTTGTAATATGATATTAACCACCCACATGTTTGAAATAATTAGAAACTATCACTTCTTTAAAAAGCCTGGCTATTTTATTAGCATATATTTAATTAATTAGAAGAGTTCTGATAATTTAATGCACTGCATCAACACATAGCTTTATTCAAGCAATGTCCTTCAGCCTAATTCACAAGGGGAACAGTTCTAGGGAAGTTATTTTCTGTCTAGTTTTAAATTCACATAACTAGAAAGAAACTGCAGATGCATCTGCTTCTTAGAAAAAGACTTTTTTTCTACATAGCTTCTTTTCCTATAAGTTTTCTGCTAATCTAATGCCTCAGTGAATAGTAATGCCATCTACAGTTGTTATTCTAAACAAGCTCGTGTAGCTTTTTCCAATGTGGTGCCCCCAAATGAGTTGTATCATTAACTTTGATTTTGTCTGAGCTTATTCAATGAAGAGTAACAGCAGAAAACCTTACAGGTGGTCCTTGATTGACAATTGGGACCACAATTTTGGTCACTAAACAATGAGGTTATAAAGTGGTCATGTGACCACATTGCTTAGTGACTGTAATCCGGGCAATCCCCATTGCTATTATCAAGCAAATTTTATTGGTTGTTAGTCAAGGACCCACCCCAATCCCAAACATTCTTCTAAAGCTGACACTGGCCTTGGTCCCATCCAACCCTGAGCCTCAGTAAGGTCAAGGATCGTTTCCAATTGCCCCTGCCTACCTCTCTCCTCCATTTCTCCTCTTTTGGCTACCTTGCACCAGTGAAGATGAGCATAGGGTGGCAGGGGGCCAAAAGGGCATAGATGCAGGGAGACAGACAGTTGGGGGGAGCTGTATCACCCCTGGAATTGTAAATGTTGGCAGGCTGCCAAATGCTTGAATCCACCCCCCCTTCCTATTTTATCTTATAAACAGTCCATCTTTCATTAAACAGTGTGTCATCTGGGTACAGATATCATGCACTATAATAATTCACATTTACAGCAATATTCATCACATTTGTATTAATTCTCTATTCTTAGCTTAACAATTAAATACATATGTCTAGTATTGCAATTCTCCTCCTAGTTTAATTCTATTAATCATGTTTTCAATCTTCCTAAACACTTGAATTTTAAATTGGTTTTTATTGTTGGCTTTAAATTTTAAATTGTTAACCATTTATTGAATTTATCTGTTTAATCTTTTAAATTTTGCATTCTGTGTTTCTTGATTGTTGTGAACCTCCCTGAGTCCTTCGGGAGAAGGGCAGAATATAAATTAAATTAAATTAAATTAAATTGAATTTTGATCATGTGACTGCAGGGGTACTGTAATAGCTGTAACTTCTGGTTGTCTAAGTCCCTTCATTCCGTGCAGTGATAACTTTGGTTGCTGAATAAATGGTCATAAGCTGAGGTTTATCTGTGATGTAACATTAAGACTGCAAAACACCCTAACTTAGATAAGCCTAACTCTTAGGCAGAGTTAGGCTTATCTAAGGCCTTTGAAAGTACAAGTAGTCCTCAATTTACGACCACAACTGAGCCCGGAAGTTATGCTGCTAAGTGAGATATGTGTTGTTTTGTCCCATTTTATGAATTTTCTTGCCACATTTGTTCGGTGAATCACTACAGTTGTTGTATTAGTAACACGGTTATTAAGTGAATCTGGCTTCCCCATTGACTCTGCTTGTCAGAAGGTCGCAAAAGGTGATCACATGACCCGGGCACACTGCAACTGTCATAAATATGAACCAGTTGTCAAGCATTTGAATGTAAATTATGTCACCATGGGAATGCTGAAATGGGCTTAAGTGTGAAAAATGGTCATAACCAACTTTTTTCAGGTACGCTGTAATTTAGAATGGTCACTAAATGAACTGTAAGTCAAGGACTACCTGTAATAATGCCACACTTTGATCTTCTATTTGCAATCTTATGCACATTTACATAATAGTAGCTCCCTTCAAAAACTCTGGGATGGAAATCGGTTGTCAGAATGCACAAAACATTCTTGCTTTCAATGGAACTGAAGTCTCATTCAAGTTGATAACACAGACACATATATTTTCACAGAAGGGCTTGTTTTCTTCAATAATATTTTCTTAACTTCACAGTCTAGTCTAGAGCCTTGGGATGGTAGCCTCCCATCAACTCTGCTTAGCCTTTGATTGGATTTCCAAACTCGACATTAAACTCTGAAATGTTATTTCTGTTTCCCTCTTAGGTTTTATTGTTGCTTCTTTTTTTAATTGTTTTAATTTGTAAATATGAAGTGCTTTTAATATTGTGTGTGACCAGCCATACGCTAAATAAATAAATAAGCCTTTTCATGATTAGCCCAGATTAATTTGCTAAGGAAATAATTTTATCAGAACTGATTCAAATTCCACTCACTGCCCAATTTCAAGCACTGCATTATGTTCCTTTATGGATTTTGGCTTAGCACAATCGATGAACCCAGCGATGTGTTGTATATATATTATGCTTTCTTATCTGAGAAACCTACTGTTTCTTTAATAGACCTGCAGGCAAAGCACACCCTGCTTCAGTACCAAGTTATGTCTGAACTTCAGGTTCTAGTAAATGGGATGTTTGCCCGATCCTGAAACCAGGGTAGGATTTGGGAGCCTGATCTGCTCGATCAGTTTATTGGTTAGCTCTGTATCTTAAAGAAATCCATCGAACTGGCGCAAAGCATGATTCATTTAAGTCTGCCAAGTATGTAAAGCCAGCCACAAGATGGATGTAGTAAGCAAGACTGCGATTCTGTTCATAATGACCTAGAAGTAAATTGCCCCGTTTCCAACAGTGCGGAGTAAGCTGTGCCCTTTGAGGCCTTACCGCGAACGCTCAAAGCCCCAAAAGATTGCAGAACCTGACTTCGCAGTTCTACAAGATAGGAAAGAGCGGCCCCGCATATGGAGTAAGTTAATAACCAAGCAACCTCAAAAGTTACGCTACGGATTAGGGGAGAAAGGCATTCAGAAGTCTCCGTGCAGCGCGGAGAGTTGGACTAAAGCTCCCTTTCCCCCTTAAAACTTCACTCGAGGCCGCCAGGTTACAAGGCCGTTCAAGAGTAACAATCTTGGAATGGCGATTTGAAGGAGAAAGAGACTCCCCCCCCCCGATCCTCTCCCATCCCCATTCTGCACTTTGGCCTTTTCCCTCGGACGCGCCGTCGTCTCCCGACTCGCGGCACTCGACTTGCAAAGCGGAGGAGCGGCTCCTCAGGGCACGCGGAAGCTCAGAGACCGCCGCCGAGCTTTCCCTTCCGCCCCGTCTCGCCCTTGCGCGGCCGGACGCCGCGGCCGAATACCCTGGCCCGGCCCGCCTCCCTCGCAGCGACTTCAAACGCCCCGGCGGAGGCTACAATGTGTCGGTTGTTGCAAAAGAGGCGAGGAGGCGGGCCTTTGGCTCGGTCGGTGAATGACGCGGGGCCAACTTCATTCAAGCCTGCCCGTCAGAAGAAGGCAGCGGTCCCGCGCGCGAGAAGAAGCCCCGCTGAAAAACCCTCCCAGGCAGCCCGGCCGAGTTCGCCGGGCGAGGAAGACGGCGCAATGCGAGCTCTGGCGGCTCTCTGAGCCTCCTCTATCCGCGCCTCCTCAAGCTGAGGCGTTGGACTACCTACACGCTCAACGGAGGAGGAGCCTGAGTTTTCCCTTCGCTTCCTCCACTTCTCCTCGCAAGCCTTTTTCGCGGAGGGGCTTCCGGCGCTCGTCTTTATTTATCGATTTATTTATCGGCGTCTCTTTTTTTTCCTAGACAAACCTCCCCCCCCCCCCCGCCACTTCCTCGTCGAAGCCTACTTGGGTGCAGGTGACACACCCTCCTCGCTCCTCCCCTCCATTCACCCCGCTTCTCAACGCCGGCGGTGGCGGCGGCTCCCGAGCGTTCCCAGCAGGTTCTCCCTGCCTCCAAGCTGGCCCGAAGGCAAATGCCGGGGACTCGGCTGGCCGACGGAGAGGAGGGGAGAAGCTGCCCTTCTTCTCTTTGCTGAGCGACTATCTCTCTTTCTGTGTCTCCCTCCTCTGGAGTAGCTCGGGTTAGGGGAAGGCTGGGAGGAGGAGGAGGAGGAGGAGGAAAAAAGAGGGCGAGCGGCGGGAGTGAGCTTGGGGGAATCGGAGGCAAGAGCGCCGAAGGAGGAGGCAACGAAACCCCGGCTCGCCCGCGCAAGACTGAACGGAGCCCCGCTGTCCCCCAAAGATGTCATCTCAAGCAAAGTTCAAGAAAGACAAAGAGATTATCGCGGAATATGAAACTCAAGTGAAAGGTGAGTCGGGCTTCTCCCGAGCTTTTTTCTCCTTCCTCCCTTCCTCCCTTTCCTCTCCTCCTCCGGTCCCTTCATTGTTTGGTCTGGGTTTTCTTTCGGCCTCGGTTCTCGCAGTGGGAAGGCTCCGGGCTGGGGGTGGGGG
>JANHFR010003999.1:13771-24032 GCA_032468015.1 Mimophis mahfalensis
TTTTCCACCCTATCTCTATGGTTCTGGTTCTATGACTCATGCATGTTATTTTTAGGGGACACACACACACACACACATCCTGGCTATTAGGGTTGTATTACCTCCCTCCAAGTGCTTGTCATAGGAGGCTAAACTTCCTCTGTGGCAAGTTTGGGCCAGATTGGCCCAGCCGTTTAAATTTCTATAGAAGATGTTACCCAGTACACCCACCTGCCCTCCCTCCTGCCCTCCTGTTTTATATATATAGATTGCTTTTGTGTACTTGATGTATGCCACTTGGATTTGTGGTTATGCTAGCTGTTGTGTGTGTGTATTAGAAATATAGGGATTCACTGGGAGGCATAGGTCAGGTCTCATACAGTGTCAATGACACTGCAAGCTGAGACTCAAAAAGCTTCTTCCACAAGGATGTATTGGGGATTTATTTTTCTAGAATGCTTCCACCACCACCCACCCCACCCCGTGGCCTCTTTCAAAGATGTAAATATAGGTTTATTAGAGTTTATGTTATTTAGCCTAGCATAAATGATCTTTATGGCATGGTAATATTCCATATGCCTGAGTCTCTGAATCACTGAAATGGGTAGGTGATTCTGTTGAATAAACGCTTTGTTTGAATTTTCATGATCTTTATTAGGAAGAATCAACAGTCTGCATTTTTAAATGAATTATATCAGCAAAAGGAATACTACCATTCCTCAAATTCCCATGAGCTACTTAAGTTTTATAAAGTGAATATTGATAAGTGACTTAATAATGAAAATTAGTCATAATGGTCTGTGCTTTGGTATTCAAAGAGTGTTTTCCCACATTCTTGTGGACCCACATCACTTTCAGTAATGCCAAATATTGTTAATATATACCAGCTTTGGTAGGGGTGAAATACTTTTGAGTTACTAAGAATTGTGCAATGTAATCTACACCAAGGAAATGAGTAGATACTAATATTCAGTATTGACTTCTGGTAATACATAAGTGTGAGAAATATGTAAGTAAAAGTAATTATCTCTTTGCTTTATTTATTTGATTCCAGAATGATGTAATACTTGAAAAATTTAATATAATCAATCTAGTTGTAGAACTACAGAAAACCTTGGGCAAAACACTGTATTGATGTTAACACAGACAATGTAAACAAATGTTGCTTCATTGTTTGCCAGTAGAACTTTGCAAAGATGGTTCTATTGTGAATAAACCTTTGCATGCTTGTCAGTACAAGAACCCATAAATCAGTGGTTTTCAACCTTCCTAATGCTGCGACCCTTTAATACAGTTCCTCATGTGACCCCCAACCCTAAAATTATTTTCACATACACCTGTATTTGTATTGAAATATGTTTTTCGATGGTCTTAGGCGACCCCTGTGAAAGGGTCGTTCGACCCCCAAAGGGGTCCCGACCCACAGGTTGAGAAACACTGCCATAAATGAACCCATATACCAGGGGTGTCAAACTCACATCGTCATGGCGGTGTCACATGATGTATTGCGACATTTTTACTCTTCCCTAAACCGGGCGTGGGCATGGCCAACACATGCTGCATCTGGCCTGCAGACTGCCAGTTTGACAGCCCTGCCATACAGTATATCTCCTGATGTGTCATCTCTTTTGATGTATGATTCCATTGATACTTTTTCAACAGAATTTTATTTTACCATATTTTATTTTATGTTTGTAAGAACTGAGGATACACTCGCAAGATCCAGTATTTGGATCCATGTACATACATGAAGACACAGCTGCAAGCTGCATATTTGATGTGGTCTAATTAGAATTAGTACTCCAGAAGTCTTATCAATGTAAGAGCTGTTCACCTCTACAAGGAGCAAGCTATTACCATAGGCAAACCTACTGCCTAAAAATATCAACAGAAGTACATTCACATGATAACATCCTTTATATACAGTATAGACCAATTTTATTTGCAGCCTAATAAAATGAGATGAACTTAGCTGAAATAGACAATCAAATCAGTTTGATGACAGAAAGAGAAACAAAAAGATGAAAGTTGACTGTTCCTCAGACTCATAATATATTAAAACCAAATATGACCAGTTAATTATCAATATATATATATAAATTCAGTCTGCCAGTCATGTTCTAGCAAGAACAGTTCATGCTGAGAATTTTCTAGGAAGGAAAATGATTTACAATACTCTTGCTGTTTTAGGGTGCATTGAAATTTAAGTGACTTTATAATACATAATTGCTTGCTAAACTCTTTAGCATTACTCTGCTTTCTTTTATTACGATTCATACATCTTCTCAAGCTGAAGCAAGCAATCTTTTCCAAGCTTGGATAATGGTTTTTTTGTAAAAACCTGGGTTGTTCCCCAAACTTGACCACAGGAAGTGAACTAAACTGAATCTGAAATCATTGCAAAAGGAAATAGATGTACTAAAGCTGGAACATTTGTATCCTGAAAGGATAGAATAATTCTCATTGAAACAGAAGAAGTTTCATAAGCAAAAGAGACAACAGGAGGACAAGAACAGTGCAAAAGGGGTTAGGAGAGAAAGGTAATTTTTATTTATGAGTGTATTTATTTATTTACTTATTTGTATCCTACCTTTATTATGTTTACAAATAACTCAAGGTGGAAAATATATCCAACACACTTTCTTTCTACAGCAATAACCCTGTGAGGTGAGTTGGAGTGACTGAGAGAGTGACTGACACAAAACCACTCAGCTGGCATTCAGGGCTAAGGCAGGACTTGAACTCACAATCTGTTAGCTATACGATTCCATCTTATGCAATTGTCATTCAATATTCTTATTTTATGTTATTTAATTATATTGAAAGCTCTACAGTATAGGAATCTTCCTTCCATTTTATGCATAACCAACAATTAATACTTTTTATACCAGGGGTAGGGAACCTTGGCTCTTCTATGACTCATGGATTTCAACTCCCAGAATTCCTGAGCCAGCATGGAAGAAAAGTTCTGGGAGTTGAAGTCCATGAGTCATAGAAGAGCCAAGGTTCCCTACCCCTGTTTTATACTGTAATCTAATTCCACAAAGTAGTTTTATTATTTCTTCCACAGAGGGAGAATATGTGCTTACCAGTATTCATATAACCAAATGGGAAAGGAAACATTAGCAAAGTTGACCATATGCCTTAGATACCACATCTTTGGCTATCATTGGAAGGCAAGATTATTTACTGCTTTTAAAAATATTTTTAGAAATTTCCTTCCCCAGAAGCCAAAAGAGTACCTACATGGAGCATAATCTAACCTTCCCAATGTGATCCTTTCCAATTGGTTTGCAATGCACTTCAAAGCTGCAGTCTTTTGTATATTCAGTGGAATATACAAAATACTGTATATTTGAGTACTTTGGTATTTTATTTATTTATTTTATTAATTAAATTTCTATACCGCCCTTCTCCTGAGGGACTCAGGGTGATTTACAGGGCAATTATAAAAACATACAATACAAAGGTTAAAAAACTATTAAATTAATTTAGCCCTACAATTAATAAAATTTAAAAAAATCAACCAATTAAAAACCCAATTAAAACCAATTTCATGGGGACAGACCAGCAAGATGAAACAAATGGATTTTGAGGGCGCGCCGAAAAGTTCTCAAGTCGGGGACAATTTTCTAGCGGGAGCTCATTCCAGAGGGCAGGGGCGGCCACAGAGAAGGTTCTCCCCCTGTGGGTCGCCAGCCGACATTGTCTGGCCGACGGCACCCTGAGGAGGCCAACCCTGTGGGACCGCATCGGTCAATGGGAAGCTGTTTCTGGAAGTAGGAGGTATCGCAAGTATCCTGGGCCTAAGTCATGGAGCACTTTAAAGATCATAACCATGACCTTGAAGTGCACCTGGAAGGCCACCAGCAACCAGTGCAAGTCGCGCAGGAGAGGTATCACATGGGCATGCCAAGGCATCCCATAAATAACCTGCACGGTCACATTCTGTACCAGTTGGAGCCTCCGGATGCTCTTCAAGGGGACCCTCATGTAGAGAGCATTGCAGTAGTCCAACTGGGAGGTGAGCATTGCAGTAGTCCAACCGGGAGATAATGAGGGCATAAGTGACTGTGCGCAGGGCATCCCGGTCCAGAAAGGGATGCAACTGGTGAATCAGGCGCACCTGATAGAAAGCCCCCCTGGCGATGGCCAAGAGATGATCCTCTAAAGACAGCCGTACATCCAGGAGGACACCCAAGTTGCGAGCCCTCTCTGAGGGGGCCAAGGTCTCACCCCCAATCGTCAGAGATGGTGTAAATTGACCAAACCAGGACACCAGAAACCACAGCCACTCAGTCTTGGAAGGGTTGAGTCTGAGCCTGTTCGTCCTCATCCAGATCCGAATGGCTTCCAGGCACCAGAACATCACATCAACGGCATCATTGGGTTGGTTCGGGGTAGAGATGAACAATTGGGTATCATCAGTATACTGATGATACTGCACCCCAAAACCACGGATGATCTTGCCCAGCGGCTTCATATAAATGTTGAACAGAAGAGGCAAGAGGACTGACCCCTGAGGCACCCCACATGTGAGCGGCCTCAGAGTCAACCTCTGTCCCTCTGCCAACACAAACTGCAAGAGACCTGAAAGATAGGAGAACCACTGTAAAAACAGTGCCTCCCACCTCCAACCCCTGGAGCTGCTGCAACAAGATACCATGGTCGATGGTATCAAAAGCTGCTGAGAGATCTAATAGGACCAGGACAGAGGAATAACTTCTGTCCCGAGCCCTCCAGAGATCATCCACCAATGCGACCAATGCCGTTTCTGTGTTGTAACCAGCCCTGAAACCCGACTGAAACGGATCCAGATAAGTTGCTTCATCCAGGTACTGAGGGAGCTGATGGGCCACCACACTCTTTAACAGAATAGGAAGGGAACTTAGACTTTTTCCAGTCCAGTCCCCTGCTCAGCAGGAAACACTACACCATTTCAGAGAAATCATTATCCAATCTCTTCTTTAAAACTTTCAATGTTGGAGCATTCACAACTTCTGGAGGCAAGTTGTTCCACTGATTAATTGTTCTGTCAGGAAATTTTTCCTTAGTTCTAGGTTGCTTCTCTCCTTGATTAGTTTCCATCCATTGCTTCTTATCTTGCTTTCTGGTGCTTTGGAGAATAGCTTGATTCCCTCTTCTTTGTGGCAATCCTTGAGATATCGAAACACTGCTAACATGTCACACCTAATCCTTCTTTTCATTAAACTAAATTTACCCAATCCCAGCAACCATTCTTTATGTGTTTTAGCCGCCAGTCTCCTGATAATCTTTGTTGCTCTTTTCTGTACTTTTTCTAGCATCTCAACATCTTTTTTACATCCTGGAGACCAAAACTCGATGCAGTATTCCAAAATACAAGTGATTTAGCCATTATCTTTTTATATTAATTTTTAATTGTAGATATTACCAATTCATTTCATAGTAGCTGATTTCAATGCCTATTCCTTGTCATAAGTGAAGAGGAGACAAGGTGCTTTTCAATTAGACATTATTTAGAAAATATTAAAGAATACAAAGTTTGCAGAGTCTAAAACAGATCAAACCTGCCTTTCGCTACTACTATGAAAATTATTGTTTATATCATAAACAATAATATGCCTATTGCAATTTTAAAGAATTTTTGTTGCTTGATTTATGAATTCTGATGTTTTGTGCTATAGTAAAGACTCAAGGACAAATTGTATTTAGAAAGCTGAATATATACTGCTACACAAGAACACAATGGGTTTTTAAAAAACTATAATCCCCATAATTATTGTGCCAACAGGTATAAAACAGAAACCAGTGGTATGCTGATCTATTTTCCTGCATCTTTCATATTGGCTTCTAATCAACTCACATTTTATACCTAAAGTTTCAACATGCTGTTTCTGCTGTGTACATTAAAAGCAGAGACGCATCAGAATTTGTTGTGAGAACACGTACGGTCTCCTGTTATTTCATTTATGGCAGGGGTCAGGAAACTTTTTATCTCAGAGAACCAGGAAGAGAGTCATATTTTAAAACGTAAGACCATGAGAGCCATACAATATGGTGCTTTCACGGCGGCAGCGGTGGCAGCAGTGCTTTTCTAGTGGCGGCGGCGGCGCTTTCTCGGCCCGCCCGTCCGCCCGTGAGCCAGATGCAGCCCTCAAAAGAGCCACATCTGGCTCCCGAGCCATAGGTTCCCTACCCCTGATTTATAGCATGAAATCTTTTCAATCTTAGTGTAAGAATAATCAAAATGAAGTGGTATTCTATGCTAAGTTAGAATCAGGAAGAAACGACATCGGAGAAAGAAGTGTTCCATTAAGAATCTGAGATTCAATGTGACAAAATACAGAGACAGATAACAAAATATCAATGTTTCGAATTGCTTTTTCAAAGAACACAATGCCACAATGCTACTAGCTTAAAGCATGAGTGAGGTGAAAGTTATTAATATAGTTTGATGAAGACTTTTTGAAAGATCAGAAATAGTTGCACTTCAGAGAATCAAAGGAACAATGACCTCTTAATGAAAAGAATGTTAAAGATAAGCTGATCAGCTCCTTATCAAGTTGACAATTATAGTCATGTTGTCAACCAGACGTTAACATTATCCAAGTATGATGTTAACTGGTATTTAACAAGAATGACTGAAGTCATTTACTGCCTATTTTTCAAACCTTTACTCTTTAATATCAATCTTTAATACCAATCTTTAATATCAAGATTAGAATGAAGGCTTTTTAATCATAATCATCCTTTATGCTGTCTGAAGACTTTTAATAATTAAGCTGTGAATGTTTATTTCCTTTTATCCACCCATCCCCTCATTCCTGCAAAGTCTGGATAAGCTACTTATTAATCATGTGATACTTCCAAACTTATTCCATTTCTACTAAGCCTTTGTACTTTGATTTAAAATGTTGGTTAATATTTTTTAAGAAAAAATACTTCCTAGAGGTCTTTACAAATCTGTACCAATTCTTAGATGCTTAAAATGTAATTCAAACTGTCTTGTAATTAATTTGCAAATAAGTGAAAAGGCCCAAACATGTTAACCCAAAGCAGCTTTTGATTTTCTGTTATCCAAATTCTGAGTCAATGGGAGCATTCATCCATAAAGCTAAAAACAATGATTTGTAATACATGTGTTAACTTCAAGAACACAGTTGCATTTAAGGGCACTGCCATATATACATACTGTATATATAATGCCACATGACATAAAAACATGAACTGCACATCTCCATATCTCAATATATTTTATGAATGAAAGCTTACAAGTTAAACCTACCACTATTCTATTTGTCATAATTAGTCAAACATATTCCCTTGCTTGTATTCTATTAAATACAGAAGCCAAGTCAATTGCTTTTTTCAACACCATTTAACTTTTGGTGCTACTAACTACATCTAGAGAGGTACAAGATAATTCAGACTCTTCTTCAAGAACTTTGATTTATGCCACCTTTCCCAAATGAGGTACTCCAAACATATTATTCTTTACTTAAGGAGTTTATAAGCCACCTCACTTACTGAAGAAACTGTAGGTAACATTAAAACAAAGCAAAAAATAAATAAAACTAAGAGAACAAATGAATATTCAACTATTATGTACAGACAAAAAAGCACTATAAGTGTCAAGGAATTAAACATCTACTCTGTTAGGTAAACCTTAACTGGAATAGTGTTTTAAAAGGTAAAGGTGGTCAAGGAAAAGACATGTCTCCAAGATTCCATAAGATGACATTCTTTTATCAATGGGAGTTGGAGCATGTCAACTTCACAGGACCTGAGAGGACAGGAGACACAATTGGAGAAACATGGTCCTGCAGATATCCAGGCTCTGCACCATGAAGGTAAATTGCCATGCTCATTGGATGGTAGCAGATACCACTCAACACCTCAAGGAGTAACCTAATGGAAATTGGTGTATGTCATAGCATGATCGAAGCAAAGGCTTAGGATTTTTCCTGTTATTGAATTTGAATAAAATTCATTTACTCTCCCACTTACTGTATCTAGTTTTTAAAAACTTACTGATGAAAATATATCTATGCAGGATTCTGCAATAAATCTCTTACCTGCATA
The DNA here is from genome assembly GCA_032468015.1 of Mimophis mahfalensis. Classification (NCBI taxonomy): domain Eukaryota; kingdom Metazoa; phylum Chordata; class Lepidosauria; order Squamata; genus Mimophis; species Mimophis mahfalensis. The sequence continues at coordinate 21,815 of JANHFR010003999.1, forward strand.
GTCGTTTCCAATAGGTTGGAGAAAGTATTTTTGCATTCTTAAAAGTGTTATATGGCAAATCACATGGTTATTACTAAGGCTGTACATATATCAGGTCCCATTTTTGTTTGCAACTATTGTGTATGACTATATAAATGAAGTTGCCTGTAGCATCTTTTCAGCCCTTTTAGATGAGAAAAGAATTCCTTCCTGTTGCTACACTTCAGTAAGATTTAATCTTCTGGCATCTGAAGCTGACTCTATGTAAGAATTGATGATCACTTGAAAAAATCTCTCTTTTCTTTCTCTTTCGCACACACACACACACACACACTTTGTTTTTTCTTTCATTAAAATGAAGCTAAATTATATTTATATTAATCTCAAAAAAATCCCATTTTTAAAGTGGACGAAACACAGGGTTGCATGCCTCTTCTGTTGCTGCTGAAAAATACTGCAGATTTCATCTGAGTAGAATTGGATGGTTCTGCTGACATAAGAAGTAGCAACTGGAAGCCATCATCTGGAATAGCACATAATGAGTGGGAAAATGTAACTGTCTGGAAACAAGCTGTGAAGAATGTCTGCCCTTTTTGTCCTTGAAGAAAGAGTGGTATCATAGCTGACAACATTAGACCAAGAAATTAGCTTGCATCTGCGCTTGTGCAATCATTAAAAAGTAGCCTAACAGTCCCAGCAAGCAAATTTGAACTGAGCTGAACAGTACTGGATTGTGAATTTCTGCCAGATGCAGAAGGTTGGTTTGGCTATTTGTGGACTAACCAAGACCAATTAGCAGGCAGCTCAAGCTTCACTAAAAATAAACACTGCAACTCTTACAGTAAATGGCCCTTAAAGGAAAAAACTCCATGGCTTCCAGCAATCACCTCAGTTAGCTAATTTGGAATATCAAGAAAAGGTACAAAAATTATTATGCCTGGGATTTTTGCTGAAATGTCAAATAAGTTGGCTGTCCTTGGATACTATTTTTTAACATGATTTGGGGAGGTGGAAATCACCATTAGCAGTTCTACTTTAGAAAACATAGAACAGTGATGGTGAACCTTTTTCTGGTCGCATGCCAAAAGCATGTGTGCACGCACATGCATGAACGCACCCCTGTGCGCCCACACCCATAATGCAATGCGTGCATGATCCTCTCACATGTGTGTGATCCCCTGAGCATTGGCGCATGACCCCCTGCTCATGCACACGCGACCCCCACATTCCCTCTGCCCCTAAATTTAACAGTTTGGTGTTTGAAGCTCAGGTGATTGGTGCAGCAGCAATCAGTTGTTTTTCAGCTCTGCTGTGACATGCGTATGTGCGGGGTGATGAGCACAGGGGTAGCGCACGCATGCATGGGGTGGGGGAGGTGGTTTGTGTGCCAGCCAACATGGCTCTGTGTGCCACTTTGGGCATGTGTTCCATAGGTTCGCCATCACGGACACAGAACATAAATTCTCAGGGAATAAGAAACCTACACACAGAAAAAAGAGGTTGAGATAATCAGATGCGGTAGAACAATTGCTAAGAATCCAATTCTTCTGTTTCCCACAACCCCACAACCTCTCTTGGTAGTTTATGTTTCATTGCATATCTTGTGCGGATTCTGTAGATTTCGTCCACCTCTCCTTTCACTTTCTCTCCCGAGGTTTCCAGAATTCCTGCTAATAACTGTATCATAAAGTCTGCCAAATTCTCACCCTTTTCTTCTTCCACATTCTGGAATCTAAGGTAGTATTCAGCCTTGTCCATTTGCAATGATGCAATTATCTTGTCCTTTTCTTGCTATGACTGTGTAATATGTTGTGCCATCTCTCCCATCTGGTTCTCGATTCGTTCCATTTACTCTTCCACCTTTTGTAATCTCTGATCACTTTTCTCCATTGTTTGTTGAAATTTCTCAATTTTTTCACCCATGACACTGATCTCCTTTAAATCTGTTTTCATTGTCTCCATATTTCCCATTATCGTTTGTAGCATCAACTTCACCTCTTGTGATTGGTTAGCTTTTTCTTGCTGCAACATTGCTGCAATGGAACTTTGTGGTCCAGGACTGAGACTTGATTGGGGAGTAACTGAAACTGAAGTTTTTCTACTACTCTTTCTCCCTCTCTTTTTTTTTTTGGATTTTTGGTTTTGGTTTTGGGGTGAATACAGCAGGCTGGCTTGGATCACAAATAACTGGTGTACTGGTGGGATTAACATCATATCATGAAAAATAATTTCAACTTCA
>JANHFR010003999.1:53028-65348 GCA_032468015.1 Mimophis mahfalensis
TACATAAAATTTCCCTTATTCTAATGGCTACACAGTCATCATATTTTCATTTCACTGTATTTCATACATTTTTTTAAAAAAATTAAATATTACATGATTATCATTCTCAAACTCTACTATTATAATTTTTACTTCAAATCTTCCATTCACCAATAAAATGTATCCCATATTTTATAAAACTCCGTGTCCTCTTTTCCTCTAATTGCCAGCATCAACCTGTTCATTTCAGCGCATTCCAAAATTTTATTAATTACCATATCATCCAATGGTATTTTTTCACTCTTCCAATACTGTGCAAACACAATCCTAGCTGTGGTTAACACATGAACAATCGAATATGCATCATCCTTACTAAAATTATCAGGCAATATCCCCAACAAAAATGTCACTGCATTTTTTTTTAGGTTGCCAGTTAAGCTGAAACATTACAGTGCTTGCTGCTGCTATCTTATCTTGTAACCATGGTGATTTCCACATGACTCAGCTATGTTTTGGTTTCATACCTGTTTTTGTACTTGTGCGCATGTCTAAAGAAAAGTTCCGTTCCGTTTCCTTCTTTCTATTTTTTTCTTTCCCTTCTCTCTGTGATGCTGGTACAGTAAGCATTGGAAAGATGCAGACAGCTAGGTTTTTCTCCTTTTATTTTCCAAATAAAGTTTCTTACAGTTTACCTCGGGTTTGTTTTTAATTATGTGCATGCACGGAGATTACCCAAGATTCATCACCTCTAGAAATAAGTGATAATTTAAGAATCCTCCTTCACAATTTATGGGGGGTGCAGGGTGATCTCAGACATTTTAATTTATGCCCTGTCATATGCCCTATATCTCTGTAAAATTCTATGTCATCTTCTCTAGCCATGTGCGTATTTTCAACCAATATTTTTTGGCTTCTACACAAGTGCACCACATATGGTAATATGATCCTGGTTCACGATGACATTTCTAACATTTAGCAGATTTACGTTTGAACATCCTTGCAAGTATTGATGGAGCCATATGCCATCTATAGAACATTTTATACAGATTCTTTTTATAGGCTGTTGATATTGTCATTTTATAGTTTTTCTCCCATAGTTTTTCCCACTTTTCCAACTCTATAGTGTATCCAAAATTTTTCTCCCATGCTATCATATTTTCCTTTACTTGTTCATCCAGCATTTTATATTTTAGCAAGTAATCATAGAGCTTTTTCACCAGTCTTTCATCTTTGCCTATCAGTATTTCATCTAATTCAGTTAATTTTCCATAAAAACCATATCTCGATTGTATCTGCATCTGTTTAACCATGCCATTTCTATCCCCTGCTCCATTAAATCCTCTTTTGTTTTGAGCTTCCCTTTTTCATTTAAGATATCTTTATATATAAAACTTCTACCCATTTCTATAAAATTAGGTTGTGTAAGTGCTTCCACTGTTGAAATCCAGACCGGAATTTTCATATAGTGTTGTTCTTTCATTCTCTCCCAGATCCTTAGCAAACTATTCCTTAAGTAATGTCTCTTGAAGTAGCCATGTCCTTTGCTTCCCTCATACCATAGGAAAGTATACCAACCTGTATGTAAATCATGACCTTCCAGTGGTGGGATTCAAATAATTCCACCACCGGTTCACTAAAAAATGAGCATGCAAACGTGTGCACCTTCTGTGCATGCACGCATGCACATAAGCCAGGCAAGCCAAGACGGCTTTTTCATTGCTGCATTGTTCAGTGTTGGCTGTGGATAGAGAAGGAGGCACTTACCTGTACCTGTTTAGCCATCTGGACTTGACCATAATATTTCCTTCCATCTTTTATAGTACCCCAGATTCAAATAAAAGCTACACAAGTACCTTGACTCCATTATGATTATCTACTGCATGCTGTATCTTCTCTGTGAATTATGATCATTAAAATCTCTTTAATGGAATAGCTTTAATAGAATGGTCATTTTCTCTTCCAAATACTTATTAAAGAATTACAGGTTTCCTGGAAGACAAATAATCACTTACGCAATAATAAAGCCTCTGGGAAGAATAACTGATTGGTAAACCTGCTCCACTTCTGGAGCAAAGCAAGTAATATGCTGCTTAAAAGACAACTTCGATTTACCATCACATTCTATGGTCTGTTGCTTTAGGCAACTTTAGGATAGGCAAAATTACAGGTAGTCCAAAACTTACAACAGTTCAGTTCAAAGTCAAGTCACTGAAAAAAGTGACTTATGACTGTTTTCACACTTATGACCATTGCAGCATCCCTACGGTCACATGATCAAAATTCAGATGTTTGGCAACTAACTCATATTTATGAGGGTTGCAGTGTCCAGGACTCGTGATCAATTTTGCAACCTTCTGACAAGTAAAGTCAATGGGGAAAACAGTTTCACTTTACAACCTTGTTACTAATTTACCAAGTGCAGTGATTTGCTTAACAACTGTGGCAAGAAAAGTCATAAAATGGGGCAAAACTCACTTAACTCACTTAGCTACAGAAGTTTTGGGCTCAACTGTGGTCATAACTGTGGTCTTTAAGTCAAACACAAAGAAAGTTCTTCCGATTCAGCAAGCAGTAGCAGAATCAACAAACTACCATTCATATTAATCAACAGTAAGTGAGAGAATAGCTGAGAGAAGGAGCAAGAGAGTAAGCAGTAAGCAACAATAGGCAACATGCTACAACAGTAATGAGCCACGTCTCTAGCTCCTTCTTATAGCCATTAGGAATAATGCTGGCCAATCAACATACAGTATGATGCAATTTAACTCTTAAAGCTATAGATTACAATTTTTTTTTAATCCCATTTATATCCTGCCTTTCTCTGAAGACTCAGGGCGGCTTACAATGTATTTAGCAACAGCCCTCATTCCATGCATATGCCTGCTCATTAGGGCTCTCACCGCCCCCCCCCCCCAAGCGACAATTAAATTGCAGTTATATTGCAATCATACATTCCTAGTTTATATATTGCCAACCCAATGTTGTTAAGTCAATAGGCATATACCTAACACACTCTGTCTATCAGATCTAATTCCTTAAATCTATTTGTCACCTCTACGGTATATTCATCGGGGATAAGATCTAGTTCACACCTGAGTGGCCTAGTGCTTTTCCCTACTTTCTTCAACTTAAGCCTAAATTTTGCAACAAGAAGCTCATGATCTGAGCCACAGTCAAGTCCTGGCCTTGTTTTTATTAACTGTATAGGGCTTCCCCATTTTTGGCTGTAGAGAACATATCAGTCTGATTCCTATGTTGACCATCTGATGTTGTCCATGTGTAGAGTCGTCTCTTGGGTTATATATTAATTATATTATCATCAATTAATTGTGATAGATGCTGTCTAGGATTCTGTTCAGTTGGAATGTGGTTTTAAAATTAAAGCAAATATTGTAGGGAAAGGTGATGATAATCAGCTTTTCCCAACCAATTGTAGGTGCTGCAATATCCAGCCAGCATAGCTGAACCATTCTGTAAGGGAAGGATTGTAGATATCTAAACATTGATACTTAAGAGGCTATAATATCAGCTTAAGATCTTCTAAACATGAGAAACTAGGGGAGAGAAAAATATTGCTAGAGAGCATGCACATTTTTTAAGATATATGCTGAATTACAAATTTACCTTTTGCTCTACTCTTATTCATGATGCCCTATCTACAATATGTGGTAGTAGCTTTAGTTATAAGCAAGCTGGTTTGCTCTTGGTTCAGCTAGCATCAGAATCCACAAAAAGGGAGTACAATGTTATCTGAGATCCCATGAGAAGTACGATTTGCTTTCTGATCTAACTAGGCTCCTAATAGTGGAAACTTCAGGGGAATAGCAGAGATCCCATTTATGATAATAATCCAGGATTAATTTGATGCATGGAAGATTGTCACTAGTTTCTTTCCTTGGCTGGTTCTCTAGAAACATAAATCAGTTCTGACACGTGATGTAGATTCTTCAAGGCCTAACTGTGTGATACTGTGAGTCATTTAACTATATTCAATAAAAAGCAGCTGGCAGCCAAAACTGAATATTAAATATATAATCAGTAATCCAGACAAGATACTAGAGACAGATAAAAAAGAAAGAAAATGTGTTTGATGTTCTTCCAGATAGAATAAAGACTATTGATCTCTTATGGCATGGCATTTTAAGATTGGGGTTTCAGATCAATATTATTGAGCATATAAAGCATTACCAGATCTAAAGAAGTGGGGGAAGAAGAGAATTGAGACTTGGTATTTAGCATCATGAACAATTTTGCATGTAAAATTGGTCTCAGAGGGAGTTGACTTCCATGACCTAATACAATTATATTTGCAATCTAATGAGGATAATATTAAACAGCCAATGATACAAAGTGCGTAAATTAAGTAATGAGACTGGCAACATAGCGCTTGATCTGGCAACACTTGGGAGGCAGGACTTGGAAGGGTGGCAGGTGAACATGTGATACGCCTTCAGTATGAGTTTGAACTCACTAGAGTCATTTGGTTGTCCATAGCAAATTTTTTCGTGAAACAGTTTTTTCTAGCATGTTCTAAAATTCAACTCTTCCCTGATCATTCTGTCAACCGATGATCTGAATGCACAAGATCCTGGATTCTGTTGACATTTTCATTGGTTCTTGAAGATGAAGGCCTTCTGCTGCGTGGTTCATCTTCAATCAACTCTCTTCCTTCTGACAGTACCTTGGGCCCTTGTTGCGCTGTGTTGAAGTCTGAAGCAAAACCTGATAGCACACCATTGCTCAAATGATGTCACTCATTTTTAGAACGCACTGGAAAAAACTGTTTCTGACATTTTGTTTGTAAAGGAAATGAGGTTCTGCACAAGTATGTTCTTTCTTAAAAGATCTTGTGAATCACTTCATTTTCACATTTAATGAGGCTTTTTATTGCTGTGTATTCTCTTTATATATCATACTGTGTGGGAGAAAGGAAGAGAGAAGATCATCTACTGGAAAATATTGTAGGATAGCTTTTAATATGAAATATTACAAACTGTTTTTCCATGGCATTGTTTCTGGACCTTCCCTTTCCTGGGCTGCGGAGAGGTGAAGAGGGCTGATGGAGTGCATAAAGTCTTATTGGGAGACTGTCCTATATAGTTTCTCAACTCCTCTGATACTCAACCATTTATTATTTACCCATGATGCAAATATGATGAGTCAAACCACCTCCCTTTGGCCTGAATAAACTTTAGTTTGTGGTGAATAGATTGAGAAGACTGAATAATTTGGAACGGTATTCATATATTTTCTATCTGCCCATGGGCAAATATCGTGTTCACGTAGGCCCGCCTGTTTTTGGTTTTTGTTTTTTTATCATGCAAGGAGAGACCATGTGGAGCAATTATTATAATGACTAAACTGTACCCAAGCATCATTTGTAACCATTTTTCCAGTTGCAGAAAAATATCCTTACAGCAGTTAATCTTGGTTACATTCATAGAGTAAGTTATGAAAGGTGTCTTCCAGTTTCTTCATAAGTTTTCACAAAAGAGAAGATTGAGAGGAAAGAAAGAATTTACTTGCATTAGCATACCTGAACTGATTAGCTAAAAGGGTAGCTTGTAGTTCTGTATTTTTCTGTTCGGCCTCTCTATCCTTCTTAATGATTGCTGGTGCCAAAAGGGCAGAGAGAAGTACATTTTTAGCTTTGGATCAACATTCCTTACACTTACACTTACACTTACACTTACACTTACACTTACAGCAAACGTTTTATTACTAGGATTATGCAGGAGTTTTAAATTTCTGATTTAAGTTTTATTGCTGAGAGAGAAAATAAAAACCTTGATTGTCTGCAAACTATATAAACTCTTTTTTCCTCCTGAATTTAGCAATACACCAGTGTTTACTTAGCAGTATTCACAAAGAAGTACAGAAACATTGTGAACTTTACTTAAGTCCAAATGGCCCCAAGGCCCTGGTAGGTTTTGAGTTTGTTGTTTTATTTCTCTTTATAGGCTGTTTGAAAATGCTGAAACATTTGTTCTTTCATCCAAAACTTCCAGCATTCTTAAAACAGAAAATTGAATATATGCAATTACATGATTAAAAGCAGGATCATTTTGCATATAACCTTTGACAAGGGAAGTAAGATAATGTTTCTCATGAACGTGTAATTTTCACAGGTAAGAGGGTTTCCCTTGTTCAGTTGTGACTGACTCTAAGGGGTGGTGTTCATCTCCATTTCTTAGCCAAGGGAATCAGTGCTGTCAAAAGATAATTAATTCCATGGTCATATGGTCAGCATGACTATATGCCAAAGTGCACAGATCACTATTAGTTTCCTAGCAAAATGGTACCTATTAATCTACTCACATTTTCATACTTTCAGACTGCTAGGTAGGCCGGAAGTGGGGCAAGTAACAGGTGCTCACCCCATCACGTGCACTCAGGTCTTGAACCCAGGCTGTCAGCTTTCCAGCTGACAAGCTCAGCATCTTCAACTGCTGAGCCACAACACCCCTGCAGTGTAATTTTAATTTAATTTAATTTAATTTTTATTCTCATTTATTTTAATGGTGAAAAGAAACTTAACAATTCATATTTAGAATTTCAGCATGTTTTTGGCACTTTACTACTGCAACAGCCTACTCAGAAGTTGATTATACCTCTGATTAATTTATTTGGATCATATGCTTCAAACCACTTTATGCATTCACATCTAACATTTCTCCTTCTTTTAAAGAAAAAGTATAAAAACGCTTTTTATCAATTAAGAGGAAGGTATATTTTATCTTTTTTCTAGATTTTTTTTCTTGCATTCAGTCATGTCCAATTCTCAGAGATTGCCTGGAACAAGGCCCCGTAATTTTCTTGGCAAGGTTTTTCAGAAATGATTTGCCATAGCTTCCTTCCTAGTCCTGAGAGAAAGTGACTGACCCAGGGTAATCCAGTTTACCCAAAACCAGAACTCACAGACTCTTGGTTTCTTAAGTGCTACCCCAAACTGACTTTAATTTCTAGACAAAAATATTTAATCTTCATATTATCTTTTTAAACGGAAGTTAGGGAAGGACCAGGATTCTTCACAGGGAGATTAAAAAAGTAGAGATGGTGGCCAATATTAGCACATGTTTTTTAAAAAGGCTGAGAGATTGATTGTAGCTTTTTCAATTTTTTAAACACACACACACACACACACACACACACTGAAATTGTAGAAGAAGGAAAGCAAAAAAAGAAGCAAAGAAACTGCACCAAATTTTGCCTGTAGTACAGCTGGAGAGATGGGAAATGGACACCCCACTGAGCTCAGCTGAAACCAGCCATTTTTTGTTTTCCCTGTATTTGAACCATAGCATTCTAGCTGGTTATTCTTATTGGATGTCAGCCAAATGTTTTGTTTTTATGGCTAGTAATTCCAAATAATTATGAGGCACAATTGTAAGGACATTGAATTTCTTTTTTCCTGCTTCATCACTTTTTTTACTTTTGTGTAATGTATTTTTAGATTGTAAATGTGAGGGAAAGCACTCATTTTTATGTCTTGTAAGATGTGTCATTCATTTTTAAAGCTGAAGAACAAGCTATAGAAGCTACAAATAAAACTCCTGCAAATCATTGCCTACTTTTTTCAGCTAGCCTTCTTTTCAAGGTAATGAAACTGACTTTAGATTAGAACAAATCCACACAGTACAGAACAATAGGTTTTTTGAAACTTTAATAAAAATCACATCCTGATGGGGTGGCTGGAAACCTGCAAGACGGCTGTGTTTTTGTGTGGCTTTCCACAAAACCGCTGATATTCCAGCTGTTTGGGGGGTTCCCAGGGCCCTGGGGACTGAATTCTTCCTGTAGGGATGAAGGAAATAGAGCACGCCTTCCGAGGACCCGGGGGAGAAATTAGCTCCCCGAAGTGGGCTCAGGAAAGTTGCTCATCCCTGCAGCACTGGAAGGTGGCCAAAATGGCCACCACCTAGCTGGACCAGCCTCAGCAGCAATGGTTTGGAACAAGAGGGCAATACTAAGTCTGTGACAGGCAGATTAAGAGGCAAGATAGAAGCCATGTGAGCTATAATACAAGTTTTGGCAGTGAACTGTAAGTTCTATCTGCTTTTTGCATGGGATTGGTTTTTTTACCAATTTTTTGAGTTGCAAAGTTGTTTGGATATGGCGTTGGATTTAATTCAGGGAGGTGCTGTTCACAGGCTCTCCTGGAGTTGGGAAATGACCGTATTGGAGCTTAAATCATTGATTTCAGATTGTTTTGCTGCAGTTGAAGCATGTTTTGATAAAGCTAGCACAAAGACTGAAAATCTTGGGGAATTACATGATGAGCTGACTGGGCTGGAAGATGACAAATTGTTTTCAACTAATATGGTGATTCAGATGAAAGTTGAAGAAGTAAAAGAAGGCATCGGATGGCCCAACCAGCAAATAGAGTCTAAAGACAAAGATAAAGAAGCAAGCTTATTTAATGGTTGGAGTTTCAGGAGAGAACAGGATCTGTTGAGGTGGGACAAGCATAGCTGAAATGAAATTGCAGCCATAAAGTTAAGAATTACAGCCGTGAAGGACAAAGCCTTGAATGTTAATGTTGAAATGGCCAATGGAGGAGCTGAACATTTCCTGGCAGGTGAGGGGGGCCTCAAAGATGATTTTGGCTTGGAGCTATTTGGCTGTGAATATGGTAATGAGGTCAGATGGTCTGCCGGGTCTGTGGATTGCAAGAGTTGGGCCCTATTGTTATGGAGGAGATTGGAAGGGAAGAATGGTGGCTGCATCTCAAGGCATGCAGAATGGTGGTGTAAGGGATCGAGCTCTTGTCCGGATCAACAGATGGATTTGTAGCGCAGAGCCTCAAAGTTGGGGACATGGAAGAAGAGAGAGCCAGCTTAGCCCAGCACCCAAGGGATATTTGGAGATTGAAATGGCATAGATGAAAGAAAAGACAAAGGTTAAGCATGGACTGCCAGGAGTTATGAAATGTGTGAGGCGCTCTGCTATGATCTTTTGTTTGGCTAGTTTGCTTTAGATTTTCTGATTTTGATTCTCTTTGCTCTTTGATTCTCTTTCTTTCTGCAGGATTAAGTATGATTTTAATTGAGAGATAAATAGTTTCTAAGTAGATAATTAAATATGTATTTAAATTTTTAATAATAGATTTATGGATACAACAGTGGTGTTAGGTTTTGGGTAGTATTTTGTATTGAATGTTAGAACTGGATGAACTGGCGAAAAATTGGATTAATGATTGTTTCCAGGAGTAATGATATACACGAGTAGAATTGTTAATTCAGAAGGTGTGATTTAAATATGATTGGTTTGGAATCTTCTTGTATTTGTTTATTGCTGCCATAGTTTAAAGCTGGGAATTGAACATGTATTTAAATTTTTAATAGCGAATTTTTTTATCTTTGAAGCATTTTGTATTAAACATTAGATGTGAATGAATTGGGGAAAACTGGAACAATGATAGTTTTGGTAATATTATACAAGGATATACATGGTTAAAACAGCTAAATAAGAGGAATTTGTGTACGATTAGGCTGAAATCTTGGTGTTTGTTTCTTATTTTTATAATTTTAAAATTGTTAATTGTTTTGGTAGCAATGTGTAACGATATAGGCTAACACCTTGTTGTATCTGATTATTGTTTGCTGATTGTTTTAATACAGTGGTAGATAGTTTTTAAGATGAGGGTTAATATATATGCCAATTTTTAATAGAATTATGGGAATTTAAGGTATAAGCTTTTATTTGAAATCAAGTAGAAGAAATGTTAAATAAGAGGCTAGGGTTCTGCCTTTGCTCTTTTTTCTTTTTCTTTCTTTTTCTTTTCCTGTTTTTTTTTGTACTTGCCTATTTTGCTAATGAGTGGGATTACTATTAGAGGTATTATTTAGAGAGAATTGTTAATTTTGATCAAGTTATATATGTTTGATAAATTGTCCGAAACAGACTTGGTGGAGATTCCGAGATGTATGTAATATTCTAAAAAATACAATAAAAAATTATTTTTAAAAAATCACATCCTGATAAATGCTCTGGACACTTTCACTATATTAGGGTAAAACGGGTTCTTATTGGGTCTTTATGTAACTTTATGTAACTTTATGTAACTAAGTTGGGGAGTACCATAATAGGACTAGACATGGGGATATAGCTACAAGCTATATTTTGAAAAGGAATTGGGAAGTGGGAAACTAATGCTGTGAAGCTCGCTTGGAAAAAAAGGATAAAAATTTCTTCTCATTCAAACAGTAAAAAATGTCTGGGATGAAATTGACCCTTGTAGATTAAAGCAGAAAAATTGTGTTGTGGCAGATGAAATATACTCTGTAAATTGTTAATATGCAAGAATAAAAATAATCATCTGGCTTATTGCTTTTAAACTGCAGAACTGTTTTATGACATATGTGCTGTATTTCCAGGGTGTCTGTTACCTAAACCGGTATTTATTTTAATCTCATGAAAACTGCAGGAGTTACTGTCAGTGATGCAGATAATCATTTTATTTATTGATGTAGCAACACAGAATGCAGAGGCTTTTTTCAGAGCTTCTTTCTGACTACTGCTTTACAAATATTTTGTATAGTTTATGGTACATATCATAGCCCAACGTGGTCTAGTTGCAGTTACGAGTTCAAATTCAAATTCTCTTAGAATCAGGAAGTTGACTGTATGGTTTATGGGCTAGTTGCTGTCTCTCAACCTAACTTAAAAATAAATAAGTACATATAAAAATAGGGATGGAATGAGACGAGAAAATTGTGCATGCTGCCATGAGCTTCTGAACATCTAACAGTATGTAGAAACAACTGTCATGCAAAAGGTATTTCAACCCACAGAAAGCAAAGAGAAACCATTTGTCTCAGAAGGGACTCTTCCTAGTTTTCTGAAAAGTAAAGAAGGGGGAAATGCTTTCAGTTTTGCACAATTGTTACTGTAACATTACAGTTGGTTTAGTGTTAGTACTCATGGGTTGTGCTTCTTGTTCAGACTATCTTGACGAGAGCTGACGAGAAAATTGAAGATATAAATGAAATGAATAAATTAATAGGAAGAGCAGGGACAAATGAAAAGCCTTTCCTAATAAAATGCATTGATATTTGGCTCCCAAGTCATGTAGTTACCACCATAGAATTTGGATTCTGAACAGAGCAAATCCAAAATATCAAAGCAGACAGCTGTATCAACTTCACACACTGAAACCTCTTTCCACACTGAGTTGGGGCAGCTGAAACTGAAAATAGATAAGGATTACATTATTAAATGATGTGAATAAACCCCATACAATACAATTTCTAGCTGTACATTTTAATTGGATAGCTGTGTCTTTTTCCAGATGCTGCTAGCAAGCATGTTTCATATATATTTGATACAACTGGATATATATGTTTCTGGTTCCAATTAAAATTAATTTGTGATCTATATTACTAACTGTTGTTGTTAGTTGCAAAGTCATGTCTGACCCATCATGACTCCATGTACAATGTTCCTCCAGGCCTTCCTGTCCTCTACCATCCCCTGGAGTCCATTTAAACTCACACCAACTGCTTCAGTGACTCCAGCCAGTCACCTCATTCTCTGTCGTCCCCTTCTTCTTTTGCCCTCAGTTTTTCCCAGCATTAGTGTTCTGGCCCTGAGCCCGCAGGTAGCCCTATCTTCTGACACTGGCTCTGGGACGATGAAGAGGAGCTGCAAGCAGAGCTTGACAGCATGCCAGCGGGGCCTCCTCCTCCCATGGCACATCAACAGGAGCCAGTTGATGCCAACGTGCCTCTGAACCCCAGCCAAGTGGGGGAGAGCCAGAGCAGCAGGCAGAGGCAGGTGGTGATGATGAGGAATCTCTATTGGATGCAAGAGAGAGACAGAGGGAATGACGCAGGCAACAACTATTGCAACATAGCCGGAGGCATGGCCGGGAGACGTAAGCTCATTGGGTTGGCCACACCCTACAGGGTATAAGAGGGGTGTGGCGGCACCCAGAACTTGTGATGAACAATTATGATTACTAGTCACTATTTGCGAGATTTTTCGGCTTTGGTGTGTTTGGATTACTTCTATTTTGGATACTTGACAGTTCTTTTACTTATCGGACTCTGTGTGTATGTGCTGGGAATTCACTGTGGAACTGTTTGGCTGTTTCCCCGGGCCGGCTTGGTTGCTATGGACACACACTGGTAATTAGACATTTAATCCATTGCTTCATGTATGCCTGCCAGACTCCTTATCTAAAAGAGGCAGCTTCCGAGTACTTGGATATTAACCCCTTTGTAACTGTCTGTTTGTTTGCCACACTGGGAGGGCGAACATAACTATTAGGCTCTTCTCCAGTGAGTCCTTTCTTCTCATTTGGTGGCCAAAGTATTTAAGTTTCATTTTCAGGATTTGGC
>JANHFR010003999.1:74390-85556 GCA_032468015.1 Mimophis mahfalensis
TGAGCCTGGTGAGATTCGAACATGCCTTAATTACAGGCTAGCTGACTGCTAGGCTAAGTCCTAACAGCCTGCTCCATCAAGGTCTCAATTCCTATGCATAGCTCATTTAGAGAAGCTGAAAGGTAGGGAAAGTTGGAAACAGTGATATAAATAAATGGTATCTTTTCGTAAAACTCCTAAGGAACTGAGATAGACAAAAGGTACATTCTGTTCATAAAACTCATTCTGACTTCTGGGCAGTCACTAAAGACAATACACTCTTCATCTTGAACAGCAAGAGATGCCAAAAGGTAATGTTCTTAAATAATACTTTAGCCTTTTTGATGGATGTGGGTTTCTTTTCTTTGTAGACACTATTATCTCAAACTACTTATCAGAGATAGAGCTCCGTGGAAGACTTTGAATTGGACCCAAGGAAGTTCTACCAGCAGTGAGTGATAACGTTCAAATTTGTTCTGGTTTTGGATGCTAGGAAGCATTTTCTTTATTCATATTTAAGTTTCAATAAAAGACAGATTCTTGTTCACTTGTTATAGGACACCATCATCCATCCTGGAACAGGGCTACCACTGTATTCTTCTAGCACAAAGCACAAAGACAACTACTTTGCAGCCAGGATTTTGGGAACATGGGCCAAAATGCAATTGATTTTGTATTTGTAGGAAGAAAAGCTCTCTGGCAGAAAAGAGATGTAGTTTTCATAATAGCTCTGTCTGAAAGGCTGGGGAGATAACACCAGCTCCATTGAAATATTTGTGGACTCTATCATATAGTTAATTGAGTTTTTAATTCAAAAGCAGTTCACACAAATTATCACATTAAATCAAGTCTTCCTATCAAAACATTATAGGTTTAATCCATTGCACAAAGTATTGTTGCATCCTGAAAGCAGGAACAAATGGTTTGGCTTGGAGGTTAAGATTCTGAACTAGAAAATGGGAGAGTGTGAGCCCTTAGACACAGAAGCCTTTTGGATGACTTTCAGCCAATCACTTTCTATAAGCTCAACCATCACACAGGGTTTTTGTTGTGAGGAAAATAGGAAGGAGCATGATGTATGCCACCTTGAGTTGTACAAAATAAAGGCAAGATATAAATCTAATAAATAAGCAGACAGTTCTTTATTTCCATTTAGTAGATTGAATATGCAAGGATAATCTGTTCCATTGAAGGAGGGACATCACTAAGAAGGCTCACTTTCAGTATTCCTGAAGATGTCTTAACTAGTTCTCTGTACCTGATCTTACTGAGCAGGCAGATTCAATCCAGAGAAGGTTCTTGAATTCCACTCTGAAGCTAACTGGCATCAGTGCATTTCCCAAAATAACAGTGTTAAATGGACAGACTTCAAAATGCCCATAATGATGCAGGCTGAATTCTATACCAGCTGAAGCTTCCAAATAATCTTCAAGGATAACTCTACATAGGGCAAATTGCAGTGGTACAGTTTGAGGTTATGATGGCATAAGTGGCCATGAGCAAAATTTCCAGTCCAGAAATGGCTTGAGTTAATTTACAAGGTGTAACTTTGTGAAGATTCGCCAACAGAGCCTCTTCATAGCAGAAGAATAGTAGTCAACAAGAATTCAGAAGAACCTTCCAATTGCGAGCCAATTCCGTCTGAAAAAAAGTATGTGTGCCAGTTATTGAATTATAATGAAAATGCAGGCCAATAGTCTGAAATCTAATTAACACTCACTTTTATCATTTTATATAAGTCTCCCTTTGTGTTAGGTGACATGTCAGTTTATCTATTTTCTCTTTTAAATATTCAATGCTTACAAACAAGCAGTTCTTTTAATTTAAAAATTAATTTTAAATTTTAAAAATCTTATTTTAAATGTCTTCTGTTTATCTGAACTGTGGGTGATATTGACTTGTGACTGATACAAGGTCTGCAGTTTGCCACACTGGCTGAGATTCCAGTAATCCAGTAAGAGTTAAGGTTACCCAATCTGGAGTGAAGAAATCTTGGGAACTACTAGATGACAGGAATGTAGAATTTGTTATATCTCTTTAATGTCTTTTAGTGGTTGGTTGGTTTATTTAGCATATGACATATCATTCACAGACTTGCAATATATATGACTTTAGATTAATAAAACCCCAAAATATAAATGTTGAAAAGATCTATATCCAAAAGAACATTTTTTCTGCCATCTTACCATTGGAGTTCATCATTGTTACATGAAAGAAATCACGCACAGGACTGGTATACACCCTCAACTTACAGCCAGTCACGATGTGATCTACAGTGTGATGTGGGACCACACGGTCCCACTGAGGGGAGGATGGTATGCCCCATTTATGCAGTGAGCCCTGGCATACACCATCTGATATATGAATCCTATTCAAGATTGTCCATTGTTGGCATGATAGGTCAAAGCCTGGCACCTTTTTTGTTGGGTCATTTATATGTCTTCCTATGTCTGGACATTTAGCAATCCATTTGTCTTTCCATTGGGAAAGCAGTGTTAAAGTTGTTGAGCAAATGTTGTGCAAGTGACAATGGGGGCTTCCTGGATTTGAGACTTCTGACTGATAAATGAGGAACATTGGCATGCATTGGTAGGAGTGAGTTGTTCATAACTTTTCTATATTTTCCCACTAGTGCATCTTGCATTTGTAAAGACTGGCTGCAAGTTTGGGCCTTCTGTGATGAAACATAAGTCCGGATTAGTTTTGCAGTTTTGTGCCACTGATTTAAGCTTGCCCTTGTCTTTAGCATAGAAAATCAGTTGGACTTTGTTGCAGCCCAGTTGGAACATAATTTGCTATTGTCATCAGTGGAATGGTATTTCCAATTAATGTGACGGCTATTGAAGTTGCCTGTATAGATTGTTGGTTGCAGCTTGGTTTTCAGCACATGCTGTGACCTTGCTGTTAGAGGTACTGTAGTTTATAGATGTTCACTATTGTTAGATTGCCTAATTTGGAAAGTACTTCATGTATATTTTTTAGGGTTCATTTAGTGGTTATCCATGTTCTTGGATGCTAAGAAATGATAGCTCTAATCCGTCAGAATCAACAAATGAAGCTTTTCAAGACCTGCAACTAAACACAATCATCTGTTCAAATCTTGGCACTGAAGTTGGTCTTAAATACCTAAGAGCAGACATTAGGAATAAAACACCCATTCTAAAAACTGCTATGAAACAGGATTAGCCAATATAATAAAACTGTCAATATACCAGCAGGATGTGTTTTGACTTATGATCTTTATAAAGCCATGAAACACTTGCATACAATTGATATTGAGTTGTGTATACTTAAATAGTTATTCTTGTAAGCATCGGTGCTGTAATAATACGTAGAATTGCATAGACGAGACTACATGCTTCAAATCGGAGTGAGTCCAATAGATAGGCTGGATTGTAAATTTACAAGCTGCTTTGATACTCTCATATTTTAAACTGAGGACTGGAGTTTAAACTCATGGATTGCATCTCTTGGTACATAATCTCTAAATATATCCTTCATCGTGTTTTAGACAAATAGAGAACTCTGTAGATTGAATAGCAAATGTAATTATGCACAGAACATGGTGTCACATATGTATACATGAATTATACATAAACTGAATGCTTGATTATTCACTGATTTAGACAGTTGACAAAGCATTTACCAATTCTCACTGTTCCTTCTGTGTTCTCCACTATTTTACTTGTCATCATCTCTTTCCATGACCAAAAATTGGCAAACTGGTGATCATTTGAACCAAGCCACATTCAAGTGGAATAAGATGGTTCCTTATTCTGAGAAATTCAAAACCCAGGACAGTTACAGTAGTATGCTATCTTTTCTTCTGAAATACAGACACTATACTGAATTTTGACAAGATTACTTTTAGCTAGATTTATCCCATAAATTTCTGGCAAGCATAACTAATCCTAAATATTTGGGCTGTATTTTCATACTTTGAAGATATTAAGACTATGACTTTGATTTCAATCATATGTGTCTTAGTTTTAGTAAGTAATCCAATACACACTAAGGTAAAGACAAATAACAGATTTTATTTTAAAGAAATAAAATAAACATACTTTTAATGTATATATTTATTAATATGTTTATTGAAAATCGTCAGTAATAAATGGACTGAACTGCATATGAGGATGTGGCCTTTGTCAATTTCCAGTAACCATACCTAAGCCACAGTGAAAAACAGAAGATCATCCCTTACAAACTTATTAGCAGTAGATGTCTGAAAACATCACAAGACTGTTTTCAAAAGTGATGTGTCTTTTGCATGACTCATCCAAATAAACAGCATGAAACCAAATAGTTACTAAACATACTGCGCCAAGAGACGACTAACTGCTGTGGATCACTGTAACGCATTTTGAGTTTCTCCTGCTGCTATGCTCATCAAAGTGAAAGCAAAAGATTCCCTGGGCTTTCTCCCTGCTTTTATTTTAGAAACACTACAGGGAAAGGTTGCAGATATTTGAAATGTTTTGAGAGAGGGACAGTAATAATGTAAATAAATTTGGTGGTTTTCTTCTGATACCTAGATTTTGATGGGTGAGTATTTTGTGACTGCAGTGATAAACACCATCTCAAAAGACATACCAATTGCTTATTTAGGTGCTATATAAGACAGGAGATTTTTCTAGTTTCACTAGTTCTTTTCTCTGCCTGTTTGGAAAAAGACTTCTATATGTTTGTAGTTGATTTTTTTTGCTAAAAACAGCAGTTATTTATCATTCATATTTCTAAGGCTTCATTTATAGCTACCACTATGAGTTGAATGTTTATTTGTCTGAATACAGCAAAGTCTACTGTACAAATTTCTTTGGGTATAAACAACACCTTAGGGCTTTTCAATCACAAGTCCAAAAGGTTGATGATGGAATTATCAAAATATAATGGTCAGTCTGCTTTTCCAGGTGGCTCTATTTATGTCTGTGCTGACTGCCTGTAATATAATAAACCATCACTTGTCCTGAAGTAGAGTAGTTTTCCCACTCGGAATAAGATTTATGATACCTTTATGAATGCAGTCTTTGGTTCAGGATCCTGTGTTTAATTTGTGAGGACAGAACACATTAAATATGCAATTTAGAACATACTGCATAGGCATTTGCATGTTTTCACCATTGGAATATATGCCGCCACTGACACGCATGGCATAGGTTCGCCAACACTGGTATAGGTAATTCTGTACTTAGGAACACAATTGCCCCAAATTTCCATTCTAAGCAAGACAGTTGTTAAGAGTATTTTATCCCATTTTATGAGCTTTCTTGCCACAATTGTTAAGTTAGCAACATGGTTGTTAAGTAAATCTAGCTTCACAATTGACTTCACTTGTCAGAAGGTCACAGAAGGTGATCACATAACTCCAGGACACATGCCAGTTGCCAAGTGTCTGAATTTTGATCAAATGACCGTGGGGACTCTGCAGTGGTTGTAAGTGTGAAGAACTGTCATAAAACATCTTTTTTCAGTGCTGCTGAATTTCAAACAGTCACTAAATGAATGGTTGTGATTTGAAGACTATATATTGTAAGGAAAGGGGAAAGAGAAATTTGGCTATTGCATGCGGAGACCTCATCGTGTTCATTTTGACTGCTAATTTCATAAAATTCAGTCCTGACTAAGAATGCAGAAGATTATTACTGAAATTCCTTATGAAACTGATAATTTCAATATTTACATTAATTACAATATTCAGTTAGGTTGCCATTCTAAAAAATGGTAATATTAATAGAAAATAGTATTTCTGTTATGCCACAGTTACACAGATCCATAAATTAGGAAATACTAACAACCTCTTAAGGAAAAGACTAATCTTTGACTGTTGTGGGATCCTGATATGCTTGTTCAAAACAGTTCAAAACAGAAGTTTGTCAAACAGGCCATTCTGACGGTTCCAAAAATTATTAAAACTGAGCTCCTGAAAATAAGAGGAAGACAAATGTAGGTATTTCTCCATCTCTCCCTACCACATATATCAAAATGGTAAATTATTAAATTGAGAAAATTAAAGAATCACCTTTGAGCCAGTGAACAGAGCTCTTCCATGTCCTAGTGTTTGACTAAAGTTTTCATCTTCCAGAAGCTTTTGGAGTATGATACAAATGTCCTGCCTCAGCCTTCTCTGGATACAAGATATAATTCTGACACAATCACAGCTGTTCTGTCGCCTCCTGTCTGCTACCCTGTAATGTAATAGTATAATCTCTCCCCTTTTTTATTTTAATGCTGACAGGCTGCTATAAATCATGATTTACTCAGGCATATTAGCTGTAGCTCTGGTGTGCTATCAATGCTTTTATATGATTTATTTTCAGATAGCAGTCATTTCCATTTACAAATAACTTAACTCTTTTGAATTACGATCCCTATAAAACTAGATTCACTTCCATTATTGCTGTCCTACTGTGCCATAAGAAAAAAAAAGTGAAATTGTACAAAAACATCCTAGTGAGCTCCAGATGTAAATTCAAAACAGAGCAGGATACCTATCAGCTACTTTTAGTTCATTTTAGTCATGCATTTAGATAGGCTTAACGTATTGATTTCAGCGAATTTTAAAAAGTGTTATTATCCTCTGCATTGAAACCATTGAATAAAACAAAACATTGTATAGGGGTTAGTTGCAGTTCCAACGTTCTCAGATTTTATCCTTCCAATGTTTTGTCTCCCTGCTACACGATACAGATAAAGATCTGTATCTTTTGCCGATCATTTTTGCAATATGTTACATATTTAATATGAGAAAAACCCTGTATAACATGCCAACATGCAAAAGGATCCGTTTTCTGGAGTTAGTTTAGTGTGAACTTTCCCAGAGCTTTTCCAAGCGTAAAACTTAACAGTGACACAGTTCACTCAGTTTTAAGGAAAAACAAATATATCAAGAAACCTATGAACACTTCAGACAGAAAGCATT
This sequence comes from Mimophis mahfalensis, assembly GCA_032468015.1. NCBI lineage: Eukaryota > Metazoa > Chordata > Lepidosauria > Squamata > Mimophis > Mimophis mahfalensis. Next base: position 81,289 of record JANHFR010003999.1, read on the forward strand.
TCAATCTAACCTCCCAAACTAAAGATCCAATTGTTATATGTGTATAAATGGACATTCTTTCAATTATCATAAATCACCTTCAGCTTTGGAATGCCAGTTACACATAACTGTTCTTTCAATAAAATCTACAGACATAATTTTGATGCTGATATAGATCTGTTAGAGTTAAGTAATGTAATAGGATAGAATCCAATGTCAATGCAAATCTCAAACTTTGGTTCAGATGAGTGAAAAAGTACCCTTCTCCAATTTTTGCTTTTGTTAATCGTTCATCCATTTGCAGAAAGATGCCATTGGATTCAGCAGGCACACTAAAAACACAATTTACTGAAAATTCTGGAAAACCTTATTTGCTAGAATATTTAGTAATAGCAAATATAAAACTTATTATTAAATAATATTATTAAATATTAAAATTATTTTGTAGATTTGATACACTTTTCATTTTGTAGATTTGATACACTGCATCAGATGGACTGTATGTCTGATTTGAAGCTCTGCATATTTCATTTTAAAATGTTTTAGAGAAGGCACAAGTGCAAATATAATGCCTATTTGCAACCCTTTAAAGCAACAAGTGCCGTCCTGGGAATTTAAAACAGTGATTGCCATCCAAGGAAATGCTGTGGCTAATTTAAAGACTTTTAAGACTGGAAATAAGTTCACGCTCCTGTCTATTCCAAAACCTCTTTTCTAAATTATTTCCAAAATGCTATACAACTATAAGTTACTATTTATTGGTTACAGTTCTCTTAAGACATTGGCTTTGTTGCCTTTCTTCCTACATTATGTTGAACTGTGAAGCAGAGCAGCCACTTGAATGATGTATTTAATTTTCAGTTCCCTGCTTTTATTTTATTTTCCTTTCACCATAGACTGCCAGTGTGTTAATTTGCTGTTTCCATTAGTGTGCAAAATTCTGGGGTAAACTATTTTCAAAATTCATGGTACACTATTTACCATGAACTGTCACAGTTCATGGTAAATAGTTTACTTATCAAGACTATAACCTTCAGAAGATTCTCCATTAAGAAGCCAAAACAGATAATTTAGCAAATATTCATCCTGACATTATTACCTGTTAGAAAAGAAGGCATTCTAATTATGCTGCAAAACATCATGCTGTGGTAGCTGGAATCAAACTTTTCCACCTTGCTGATCATAATCTGCCTTTAATGGATTGAGTTCAGCTAAATGCATGGAGTTGAGGACTGAGTTAACTTCAGGTTGATTGTCTTTTGGCTTTCAGGATAACTGCATTTAGAAACCACTATATTTCCTAATTCAGCACTCTTCATTTATTGTAGAATGGTTATTGACTGACTCCTGACACTTCACAAACACCTAGAAAGTGTTTTTTTCTCTTATTGTTTTTAAATATTTAAGAATTATTTAACTAAATGAACATACAGAATATTTGAAATCAAAATCCAACATGAAGTTTGGCAAGGAAGTGTAAAGAGAAAAAATGGATTAATTTCGGAGCCGTGCATAAAATAGAGGACAATAGAGCATATTCCTTACAAAAAAACCCACATACATGGGTAGATCTGTTCAGACCTTAAGCCTGGGACAAGCATTTCCTTGAAAGCATATAGGTTGGGTACTTCTGAGACTGTCAGACTTCTTACCTTCTTACTTCTTAATCTGAAGACAGTCTAAAAAAACAGGTCTCTCAGAGTTCTGAATTTCTAGCATTAATTAGAAGGAAGCTTAACCCTTAATGCAAGGATCCAGAAATACTCTGCTTTCAAATGAGAATCTTATTTGTAGGTTATCTAAGGCAGCACAGTTCTGAACGAGGGGTGGCTTTCTACCAGTTCGCACCTAATCACTAGAACTGGTTGTTAACTTTCTAAGTAGTTTGGAGAACCAGTTGTTAGAAGAAATCTCCTCCCCCCTCCACTTTAAAGAGATAATCCTGCAAGGAATGAAGGAAGGAAATATTCTGGTGTTGTTTCTAGGGTAATCTTCATTGCCCTGCTTACAGAAACTGCCTCTCCAGTTAACCCTTATTATATTCTTGGCAGTAGCCCTGACTTGTTGTCTCCACCTAGACTTGCTGTCTCCCAGGAGTTTTTTTAAAAATTTTGCTTGACTTTCTTAAAAGGGTTGTTTTAAGCTTATTTTACACTGCTGTTGGGAGGAAATACTCCCCTGTTGGAGTTCTTGCAGCTGGGATGCAAGAATCAGCACTTTGAAAAAATAATTGAATAATGAAGCAGAGCTGCCAGAAAGAAGCTTTTCATGACAAGGAACCAAGATGAGTGACATTCAGAAAGGCTTCTTGGCTAGCTGGAAAGATTGACATTCAATTGTGAGTTTACATACTCTTTCTGAGTTTTGGTCTAAAACTGTTTTTTGGTGAAGTTTAATTCTGTGCTTGGTGATGTTTAATCCTGTGATTATTGGTGGGATAATTTTCCTTATTCAGCTTTGTTTGGAAGGAAAAAGGTTCCTGAAAAGAAACTGAGTTGAGAAATCTGGCTAGTTCCTGTGTCTATTTGTTCTGGTAATGAGCAAGAGTTGGCTGCTGATAGTTATCGTTGTGTTTTAACTATTTTAATTCCTCAAGGTGCTCTGGCACCCTGCCTGATTTGTAATTCCAGTTTGCTGGTCTTTTAAATCTAATGATTGATATTTAGGGCAGCTTTTTGCAAGCAAAGAAGCTTTTTGTATTTTTATACAGGTAATCCTTGATTTACAACAGTTCATTTAATGACCATTCAAAGTTACAATGGCACTGAAAAAGTGAATTATGACCATTTTTCACACTTACGAACATTGCAGCATTCCCACAGTCACGAGAGGCCAGGTGAGGAGAAGCATCCCTTGACATGAGTGATGTCAAGTTGGTCATGACCACCCAGTCACATACCCACCCAGCCATGCCTACCCAGCTGATCATTAGGGCAGAGAACCAGTTAAATTTTTTGAATCCCACTACTGGCCATGCCAGCCCACTCATATGACCACCTAGGCATGCCCACTAAGCCACGCCCACAGAACCAGTTCTTAAAAAAATTGAAACCCACCCCCATTCTGAACCATTTTCTTCCACAAAGGAAACAAGGCAGGACAGTCTTTATCTGTATTGTTTTGATAATTGCTACTAAGACTTCTGATCAGGATGAGGAAAGCACTTTGCCATAACTCTTAGGGAGTGAGATCTACTCAGAACAACTTCCTGACACTTAAGAAAACATTTATTGACAAGGAGTTTGGCCTTGAAGTTGTTACACCTTTAGAAGAACATCATTTTTGTGGGCTTGTGACTTGTAAGTATCTTAAGGGTGGATTCCAGCAATGCAGATTTGAAGCAACTGGAAACATGTTGTCCCTGTTCCTTGACAGATACTAAGATATCAGTAAAAAGGTCTGTTGTATCCTAGTTTTCTTCCTTGCAGGGGATTTTGACATTAATCCAAAAATGGCATATTAGACTGACAGGCATGGGTAAATTGGATAGTAACTAAGTTAACTATACAAGGCATCAAAAGATAACATTATAATTTTCTAGATAAAATCTAAGATTTGTCAATTATTCTAAGGGTAAGAAAACTCTGCTCAGAACTTCAAAAACATTGACCATATTACTCAAACATTTGCTTCTTTAAAAAAAATAATTCAGATGTTGAGAAATGACATATTAAACCATTGCTGCAGAAGAGGTCTATTTTTCTCATTCTACAACTTTGTGCAATGGTATATGATAAGTCCCTAATGTCATGATAGATTCCAAGTATTAGACAGTTGCCAAGAGGAACATATCTATCCTGGATCCATTTAGTAATATTAAAAATCCTGTTGATTACAATTCCACATTTTATCATTTAATTATAAAATATTAATTCTATCTCCTTCATAGGGATAATCCCATCAAATACCGTTTCTATCAATATCATGCTTATTTACTAGGGGAGGAATGAACTAGTACTTGAGAATGTACAAGGAGACAAAACAGAAACTCTAAGAATTCTCAGAAAGGATAATGTTTATTATGTCCAAAATCCCATGTTGCTTCCCAGTTAAATTACAACAATGTGTTCTATGTGGAGCCAACTTAATAAGCATCCAAGCATCCATCTCTATTTTCATTCTTTGCTTACTCATGATATCTCATAATGTCTCTCAGATCAGGACATAGAAAATTAGCCAATATATTATCTCCCAAAATGATGTTTTTGAAAACATAAAACTGATGTCATGTGCCTTCTTGTGAAATCACTTCCAGGTGGTTTTTGTTTAATGTGAAGAATATTTTTCTA
>JANHFR010003999.1:103762-114112 GCA_032468015.1 Mimophis mahfalensis
ACAACGCACTCACACGCATGCACCCTCCAGCACTTAGGGAACCGGTGGTGGGATTTTTTGAATCCCACCACTGTATTTCTCCACTTCAGTATACTATGAATTACCACTTTCCAATTTCCAAGTCATAAGCTCAGCAATTGTGTCACCCAATCAAGCATAATATTCATTAAGAACTTAATGAACTGGACTTCTGTTCATTTGGATGGGATGGGCATATGCCAAAGTCTGATAAATTTCAACACTATTTCAGTAAAATTGAATCAATGCCCAAGGTCATTAATCCATATAAGAGTTCGTCATTATTAAATTTTAAGCTTTTCATGTGTGATATAATATCTAATATTTTTACATCCTGCTTTGGTTCAAAGATACTGAAGTAGAAATTATTGGTAGACATTGTTAGTTAACATCTTCATAGAAGGAGTCAAAAAAAGACAAGAAGGCAAAAAAACCTGTGTACAGGTTATTGCACTTATATTCATGTAAGGAGAAAACAGGGCACAGTGTATATCACATATGTAACATGGGAAACAAAGTTAGGAAGCCATATAAATTAAGGACAAAATAAATATGGAATGGTTTTACATTTTTAATGGTTTTTAAAATACTGTTTATGAAAAGGACATTTTGTATAATTCATCCTAAGAATATAATAATGACACATGTATAATATGAACTTTGCTGGTTGAATACTATGCTTATACTAGTTTGGGTAACTATTGTAATGTTATAAACACATGTTCCTGAAAAAAATCACTATTGCAGGGTTTTTGCAATCAACTGAAGTAGTGTTTGGCATACTAGCCAGGGCTGATGGGGCTCCTCTCTGTCATCTTAGTGACAATGCAGAGTTCAAGAATATTTCCAAGCAGTCTTATCTCATCCTATAGAAGGACATTGCATTAAGAAGAAGGAAAACCACTCTTAATTAATCAGCAGCTAAACCATTCATGAATTGTCTGACGAGTTGAAAAGGAGACAGATTACCCATAGCAAAACATATAGACAGCCATTAAAGTTCGCAAACAATTTATGAAGGATACTTGTTTGGTTAGCTTATTTGGTTGTAGGAAAGGGAATGTCATAACATAAGATGTCTTTGTGTCACAAAATTGCTATATTGTTTGAAGAAATTCATTTAAGTATTGTTTATCACTAATAGTAGCTTGGGATATTTCTGGGGACATGTAGGTTTCTCCTACAAAGTTATTACATTATGACAAGCAGTAGAGTTTTTGCAACAACAATTTGTAACTTTATTTTTCACATTCCTGTATTGTATTGTTCATTGGCCCCTATGCAATTTTTAAATCCCATAATTAATATGGAAATCTCCATGGTAGTTTTATGGCTTACCATTGGCATGATTATTTAGATGTGTAACATAGAGAAGAAGGTACCTCTTCAATTTGGATGTACAATCAAGGAAGTATCATTCAGCTGATAAAATAGTTTTGAGGGGAAAAACATAATTAAGAATGCAAGATATCCATCCAACAGTCACCACCACAAGTTATTAATATAGGCCATTTTCCATAATTACCAAAAACACACAACGTCTCCCAATCATTATTGAAGTGAAATAAAGCTTGTCCTCATTATTTTCATGCATTCTAATAAACCACATTTTAAAAAATTGACTTTAGCTCTTTGCAAGGTATTTTTACCCATGTCTGTGTGTGTGTTAAAAGATGAATTTTGTGTGCTGTTTCATTCTATATATTAATTAACAAAAATCAGTTCACTTTCTTCATCTTAAATTCTTACTTGTGTCTTGTTCTTTTGAAGCAAGGCCAGCAATCTGGTGTCATTATTTACCTTGCACTATGCTGTGAGTGTGAACTTTACATTAAAATTGGAGATTCATTGTCCACAATATCTGTAAATCATTTGTTTTGGTATACTTAATTTCATTACTTATGAAAACTTGGACAACCTGATAAATATATTTCAATGTAGATATTTAGAGAAACAACACTCTGCCCAAATAGATTCTGTATGTTCTGAATCAGGTTTGGGACTTTGGTGTCTATAATTTCCCAAGCAATAATCTTACAGCACAGTGCTATCTTTTTGATATGTAACACTTATGACTTAAAATGACGGTTATTTTACCTTTTCATGCAAAGGTAATTTCCTATGAAGGTGACCCATATTGTAAGCTGCCAGGATGTACTGAGAGTGAGCTGAGTGGCCATATAAATTTCGATAAATAAATAAGAGATGCTTTGCTTGGAAACAATTATAGGTAACATTTGCTATGTGTTACTATGATCCAAGCAGACCATTTTTGCTGATCTCTTCCTAGCAGGTATGAAATACTATAAGAAGTAATAAACTTCATAAGGCCTTGAATATTTTATTGGAAGAAGTCATTTGTAATCCCAGAGAGTGGGAATCTAAACTGAGCAAAGAAAGTTGAAGCATCTCTTTAAAACACTAATTGAATGAAGCTTTTTTGTAAGAATTAGAAACAGAGGACAACTAAAAGCCTACCTTCCAGCTACCTACATTCTTTTTAAGGAGAAAGAGTGTACATTTGGGAAGTTAACAGGAAGGAAATTCCATCAAATTGGCAGGCCCCCCTACTCAAGAGGATAGGAGATAAATTGGAAACACAAAAGGAATTCTTAACTCTAACTGCCATCAAATTATGTAAGGCTTATTAATCCTTTGAAATCTTCTGAGAACTTCAGAGATAGTTGTATTCAATATGGTAGTGAGCTATTACTGCCTGATTTCAATATATTTGATCAGCTTCCCAGACATCTAGCCTACAGCTCTAGCATAATATTTCTTGAAGGTCTTACAGTCAAACATAAATCAGATCCAGCCCTGTTCACTTTCCAAATGTTAAGGTCTGCTAAGGTGCTGCCACCTGCTGAGATTATGTCTCAGGAAATGTATAGAAATGTATTGTAAAAACATTAGTAGTATGTTGAGCGCTTTTTTCATGTAGCCTGAAAATGTAAACAAATCACAAGTCACAATAAGCCAGAATTTCCAAGGATTTCTGTTTATATGAGCAAATACACATTACTTAATTCCTTCCCTTCTGTGAACTGAAGGGACAAAACAAAAAGCAGAAATTGATGCTAGGGTAACTTTATCATTTTATTGTCCAAATCAGGATACCTTCCCTGTATCTCCCCAAACTCCCCATGGTTTATTAGGAAGGGGATAAATAAAAGAGCCCAGTTAAGTTTGTCTTTCATCAAACCGTAGGATTCAGACATCTTAGAGGGACTTGGAGGTCTCCTAGACCAGCCCCCTAACCAAAGCAAGAGGCATCTTTCCTTATGCCAACTTTCCATTCCTCATGTTTGAAGATTAATCTGTTTCTAATTTACAGGACTTTTTCTTTCTGTTCCTGTTGTTTCAATCTTATTTATTTATTTAATTAATTAATTAATTAATTAATTAATTAATTAATTAATTTTTATACCGCCCTTCTCCTTACGGACTCAGGGCGGTTCACAGCCAAGTAAAAACAACAATACAAAAGTTAAAATATGATTAAAAATGAATTAAATACATGGCTGAAATCTAAAACCAACAGTTAAACAGTTTAAAACCCAATTAGGCCAGACCAGCCTGTTGAAAAACAGGGTCTTTAGTGCCCGTCGGAAAGTCCGCAGGTTGGGGATGAGTCTTATCTCCAGAGGGAGCTCATTCCAAAGGGTGGGGGCCCCCACAGAGAAGGCTCTCCCGCTCGGGGTCGCCAAAAGGTACTGTCTTGCCGACGGCACCCCGAGGAGGCCTTCCCTGTGAGAGCGCACTGGTCGGCGGGAGACTGTCGGTGGCAGAATGCGATCTCGTATATAACCAGGCCCTAAGCCATGGAGTGCTTTATGGATGGTAACCAACACCTTGAATCGTACCCAGAAGGCCACCGGGAGCCAGTGCAGCTCGTGCAAGAGAGGTGTTACATGGGAGCACCGTGATGCCCCCATGATCACTCGCGCGGCTGTACTCTGCACCAACTGGAGCCTCCGGGTACTCTTCAAGGGGAGCCCTATGTGGAGAGCGTTACAATAATCCAGGCAGGAAGTGACGAGGGCGTGAGTGACTGTGTGTAGTGCGTCCCAATCCAGAAAGGGCCGCAACTGGTGGATCAGGCGCACCTGATAAAAAGCCCCCCTGATAAAAAGCCCCCCCTATTCCTTTCACTCCTTTCCTTGTAAAGGAGTATCCCACAATCAAAACAATTCATCACCCCTGTATCCTTCCTTTCTTTCAGTCATTCATCATAAAGAATCACATCAATCATTTAAAATGTATATAAATTTCTTGTGGTATATACGTATGAGTTTATGTATTCTTAATCCATGTATTTAAAACACTTTTAAAAAAAAAATAGTTGACATTTTTCATTCATTTAGGAGTCTCCTAAATTTTTCTTTTGTTGTCTCATTCCCACTCATCAGTTCATGTCACCTAACAAATAATTTTTCCCTGGATCATATTCATTCAGAATGCTGCATAATTCAAATTTGGTTCTTCTATTATAAACATTTACTGGATAAACAACTATAACCACAGTCTGTAGAAATTATTTTATTGCATCCTAACAACCAAGATGACATCAAATCATAGTTTATGACATGCATTCACTCCTTCTGTTCATAATTAAACTTACATCTCTGTTTCCTTGTATAAATCCATGAACATTCCATAAAATCAGATTACCACTCAAATCTATTACCTGATCCCTCTTAATTCTCTTTAATTTTTTCCATTATTGCATGGTGTTTACCACTTATTCCTCTTGCATTCAAGTCTCCCTCTTCGATATGTTTTGTTCATACCCAGAGAGGCCAATAGATATTCACCTCTACTATCCATTTTGGCTTTCATCAGTCAAGTTTTTTTTTATTCCAAATAAAATCTTAGTAAGATAGAGTTGATTTAGTTTAAGTTAATAGTTTTTGTTAAACCCATGCTCTCTTCTAATAAGGACAAGTCCTACCAATGGCTAGCTTTAATCTAAGCAAGTGCATGTGATGTTATGCAAGCTAGGGCCTCTAATCTAGAGGTCATCATGTAAAGCAGCATTCTGTTACTTGCATCCCCAGCTATGACAGTGGTACCCATCTAGATGTTGCTGAACTACAATTACTGTCCAGCCCAGCCACCATAGGTAGTATAAGAGGTTTTAAATAATGGGAAATTGTAATTAGTAATATTATAAGGTCATAGCTTTCCCATCTCTGGAGTATGGCATCTCAGCTACATTTGTCTTCTTTATTTCCTCTTTTACCACTTCAGATATTGATGAAAGCTACATTTGTGCTAATACAAAATGATATATTTGCTATCCATTCCCCATTTCTATGAGAATATGTATTTGTCTGTTTTATAAAACATTATATATAAAAGGTTGTATTTCTTGAAACAATCTAATGGTTCCTAAATTTGGGGAACATGTTATAACAGAAAATCAAGAGCAGTTTCCTATCTACATATGATTCATATTGTGTAAGTAATACCTGAACTTATTCTTGCTGCTGGCATCTACCAAGGAGTCTTTCACCAGCTGCTGTATCTATTTCTTTAGTATTGAGAATAAAAAATTAATATCAAGGTGCCAGTTTGTTTATTCATTCACAGTATAATATCTGTTATTTAATTATATCATGTAAATTATAGGCCTTTATTATAATCATGGCTTAGATCATTAGGATTCTTCATTGCACCCTTCCAGTTTAATATTGGCTTCTAAAATTCTCTACACTTTCCTTAGACAAAACAGAGTGTATATAAAAAGCAGATACACAGCGCAGTGTAATTATTTTGATGAGGCGAATATATGTATAGTAAGCCCTGTAATCATATGCTAATTAAATATGGATAGATCCTCCCCAGCAATTTCTTCAGATAAGAAGACAAAGTAAAAAGGTCCCTCATTCTTGTTTTCTATCTTCTTCCCAAAGAATCATTCCCTTTAGAAAGAGGAAATTTCTTCATGTAGAAATTAGATCCCTTTTCGAATAATTGTTTACTAGAGCAATTACTAATGACCCAATTGCTTTTACACAAATATTTTTCCATTATGTACTTATATAGCTTTTTCTTTCATGCATATTAATATTATGCACACAGCTATCCAATATAAGTTGATTTTGAGTCAAGCCATGTAGACCTTAGCACTTTTAGGCTCCTACAGTAATATGTATGAGTTGAGCCTGAAATTTAGGAATGGGGCTGTTGCTCTTGGAAATCTGTATACTTACAAATGATTTATATTTTAATAATGGGAAAGATAACTATGTGAAAACTTTCAGCTAGTGGAAACAGCTTGTTCCATTTTTTTCTCCTTCTATGTAGTCTAAATAAACAGTAAACCAATTCATCTTTGTTGATTATTTATAAAAACTTTCATGAGTTGAAGGGGGGGGTGAAATCAAGGGACTTAATTTTGCCCCCAGTGTTACACGGAGCCTTTTCTTGCCTCCACCACCCTCATCCAGTTATTCAGATGGAACTTGAAGAGGAAAAACATATATATATATGTACATGCTTCTCTGTTTTCCTAACATTTATCCAGATTCAAATGTCAGAAGACCAATATCAATGGCACAGTCTTGTTTCTTCTTCATGGCATAAACTTCTCCTATACATGAAAGATCCTTTTTGCCATTGAGCCCATAAGAATGGCATGTAATTGTACACTCCTAAGTGTACAGTCCATTGCTTTCATACCTTAAAACCATTGTTCAGGAGTCCTTTAGGAACCGGGGCTTGTTTTGTTTATTTCTATTAAAAAGGAAATGAAATTGTGTTATTTTTAAAAAGTCCTCTAATTTTAGTGATAAACTAAAATTAATCAAATGAAATTGTGTTATTTTTAAAAAGTCCCTCTAATTTTAGTGATAAACTAAAATTAATCAAACTTAATTTAAATAAAACCTCAAACAATATAAGCTTAGGAAATGAATATAAATGTTTATTCAGTACACTAGTTTCTGGCATTGCTTCTATTACTGCTTTACAAATTCACTTAATATGCTTTCCTTTTAAAATAAACTTTATTTTCTTTTCTATCTGATTTTTATTTTCAAAGCTTGGAAAAAGCCACACACAGAGTGTGTGTCTTTTTTTTCCTTTTTGTATACTCTTGAACACAACTAAAGAAAAACACTTTGAAAAATCAGTTTTAGTAATATGTTTTCTTATGTTTTGATTGTTTTTTTCTCAAAATTCAGCTCGGAAACCAGAAAGTGGCTGCCAATGTGATGGAGGTAAATGCTTCCCAGACACACAGACAAATATCAGCTGAAGCTGCACCGTTGCCTCCCTCACCATCACCTCCTTCTCCTCTTCCCATGGTTCCGGTTCACCAGCCCTCTCTCTCACCTGACAGTGGCACCCATGCAACATCATTTCCTTTGCCACCATGTGATGATTTCTGGCCGTCACACATTTATAGAACCCCACCCCTTTCACCATTCTCCTATATGCACCCCTTCCTTGTACCTGACACTCCGTTCCACAAGACTGAAACTGACTCTATTGTGTCAGCAATGAGTGAGTTCTCTCAGCCAGTGAGTGAGTTCTCCGCTGCCATGCTAGATGAGCTACAGAGCTGTAACTATGATACTACTGACTGTTCTGAAACACCTTCCCCAACCTTGAGTCAGACGTCTGCTACGTCTGATGGCACCACCTTAACCTCCACTGCTGCCAGCTCTCATGTAATTATCCTTCCTTTTTTCTCTTCCATTCGATTCAACCATGCTGTCAAAGTGGAAAAGAAGCTAGTTTTGGTCTATCACCTCATTTAATTAATTGACATGCTGATTATTGGTGGTATCTTGTTCTGTAAAGATTTTGAGCTTTTTCCACACAATAAGGAATATGGTGGGAGGAACGTAATTCCAGTATTCCAAAATGGTGATTTTTACAATATCAGTGAAATAGAAAACAGTTGTTTCTTTATCTCATCAATTAGAACTAGGAGGTTGCACTTTGTATTTTGATTGATAACTTGCAAGGAGAAGGCCAGTGAAGCAGTCCAGACTGGATGGTACTGAAGTGTTCAACGGGATTTTTTCTCTGTGTTGAGATTGAGGAAGGTGTGAAAAGGCATTAAGGCACTGTTTTGCCCTCAGTGGAGAAAACCATTCCTATTTGGAAGTAATAATAAAGGATGAAATGGGGCACCCATTTGGCCTCTCAATCTTCCAAACATCTCAACGCAAAAGAAAGACAAAAACAACAGTTTTGTCCACTTTGTGTACTCTGGGGAATGCTAATGGGTCCTGATGTCAACTGTTGCAAAAGCTATTCAAATGTCTTTTTCTACCAGGGTAATGCATAAACTTAACCTTCTGTCACTGGTGTACTATCTCGCTCCAATTTGCAGTTTGCAAAGATTGAATTTTGATTATATAGAAATGTGATGGAAGCTTAAAGAACACATGCACACCTGCACAAACATGTTCAGTTTGTAACTTTTTTGTCTTGTAATCCTGGGCTGATTAGCTTCCAAAATTAATCTGCTTGGAACCTGATTCAGAAAATTACTGCAATTATAGTTTTGAGCTGTGCGGGTTAGTTTTCTCTTGGTGGGACCTCTTTCCACAATCCCATATCTCCTGGATTCCTCATCCCACTCCAAAAACCACAGTATCTTGGTTTCTCATTTACCCCCACACTGAACTTTCTTCCTTGCCAGCTTAAGGTACAAACATGACCAGCTTGGCTTGCCTTCAGAGCATTAATGTTTGGAAGATTGGCTTTGTCTAGAAGGAGAAATAGGTGATGCAAGAAGGGGGAGGTGGGAATATCAGTTGGGTTTCTTGCCAGGTGGGGTCTGTGTGGAATGAGCATGAGATGTTCATCATTGCTGTCTACATTTCAGTGTCAGATTTTCACCTCAACACACCCTTGTTCCAATTGCTTCAACTATCCTGAATAAATCTACTGGTTATAATTCTTCAGTCCCTCATATTAAAGAGAAATAGTGTTTAGAATATAAGCAAGTCTACAGCATGATGCTAGCTTATATGTACAGAATCTTTAGGCAAGTTACACACTAATAAGAAAAAAGTGAGAAATTTGTATATGCCCCTACAATGGAATTTAAAATATTTGAAGAGCACAACTGTACACACCTTGATAACCATTAGTTGTAATCAATGAGTGCATAAAGTTGATTCTAAATCAATTTACCCCCTAAACTAACACTGCCCTTTGTATGTGTACTTGTGTGGGTGCATATGTTTGTGTCAGAGAGAGAAAGAGACAGAGAAATGAAGTATAATTTTACAATTCAATTCCTGCAGTGCATGTGAGTTGTTTTATTATATGTTTAAAAATGAAGGAAAATAATAGACGAAGCCCAAATCCGTATACGGTGGAACCTTGGGTTGCGAATGCTTCGGTTCGCAACCACTTCGGGTTCCAACCCAAAAATCCTGCTGAGTTTTGGATCGGTTTTCGATCCAAAACTCAACTTGCGAACAAAAAACGTGCCATTTTCCCACATTTTTCATTCAATTTTGGCTTCTGCGCTTGCACAGAAGTGTCGCTTCAGGGTGCTAACACTTTGGCTCACAACCGCAATCCCAGAATGGATTGTGGTCACAAGCCGAGGTTCGACTGTATAAAAAGACAAAATCCTAAATGGGTGATAAACACATTTATCCTATCATCAAACTGAGAAAAAGATGAGACATATATCCAATAAATGAGTAAATAAAATTTGTTCCCAGGTTAGAACAACAACTTGAGCATAGGATCTATTTATTCCTTTAATTTGCAGGCATTCTATATTTTATAGATGACAGCTGTGTGGTTGGCATAAACTAGTGTCTAAACAGGAATCTGTGTAGGGTAAAGTAAGAAAGTCAGTATGCTTGTTTGATCAAAGTGGTTCCTGTTTATGTTGCAATGCAGCAAATAAATTTATAATATTTAATAATACACAAAATAGAAAGATGTCATGGCCAGCATTCTGTTTTTGACACTGATAAGTATTTTACTTAATAAAACAAATTATTACAAATCACAGAAGTTTAAATTTTAAGTGACCCATCAAAAATTAAAACAGTATTAACCAAAGACCATAACGTGATATGGATCCTTGACAGTTTTTTGGTTAGCCCAGTATTTGTAGAAAAAGCATCCATCATTTACCAGAATAGTTGAGAATAGAGGCAATTGCTTCCAATGAAGTATATTTACATTGGAACATTTAAATTATTATTATTAGTAGTAGTAGTAGTAGTAGTAGTAGTACTAGTAGTAGTACTACTACTACTAGTAGTATTAAAGGCCTTGATTCAGAGATGTATTTGCTGTAGTTTTATGTTGTTTTTGGAGACGTCCCTATCCTAGGGTGTTTAA
>JANHFR010003999.1:137689-148745 GCA_032468015.1 Mimophis mahfalensis
AAGGAAGGAAGGAAGGAAGGAAGGAAGGAAGGAAGGAAGGAAGGAAGGAAGGAAGGAAGGAAGGAAGGAAGGAGTATATGTAGCTGTAGAAAATAATATTCATGTCATACTCTGGGTGTGTTATTTTTCTACAAACACATATTCATATTGACCTAAAGCAGACAAAAATCCATAAATATGATTTAACAAGGTACTATTCTTCCATCTTTCTCAAATGCCATAATATTTTTTTCGGTCTGACAGAGTAAAGAGTAGAATAGAACTACTTCTACGTATAAAATGCCATTTATCTCTGCTTTTAATGGTCAATTGTTTTTATATTGGTCTAATTGAAATGATTTTCTAGTGTTGCTTTAAAATAAAGTATTATGTATACTAATTTCAAATGTTTTATATATACCATTTTTATTTCCAACAGTGGCATAAAAATTTCAAACAACCAAACAGGATAGCTAAACTGTGGAGTGCTACATTTTCTGTCTCAACATAGCTTTCTCTCAGAATTTTGTTACCTTTCTATCCTTATTATTTATGAATAATATTGCAGCAAAACAAATGTTGCATTTTTGGTATTCTTGCACGGATATTATAATTTTGGAAATTGTAGAGAAGATTTCCAAGTGGACATGAATGATACATCACGATACATTACTTGGCCACCTCATAAGGAAAGCAAATAATAGAACCTTTCCCTTCATCCCAAAGAATTTTACAACCATATTGGGGGCAATATTCTAATTCTGTAAACCACTTAGAGCTATAAAGCACTATGAAATGGTATATAAGAATAGGTGCTGTTGCTATTGTTGTTGCCACACAATGGGGTGAGCTGTTCCTTGCTCCAGCTCCTGCCTACCTAGCAGTGCAAAAGCATGCAAATGTGAATAGATTAATAAGTACCACTTCGGTGGCAAGGTAACAGCATTCAATGCACCTTTCCATATAGCCATACTGGTCACATGAATACAGAAAATGTATTTGAACTATGCTGGCTCCATCAGCTAAGAAATGGATATAAGCACCACAACCTAGAGTCAGACACAATTGGATAGGGAAGCCTTTGCCTTTTTTCATGTTTTATTTTATTTATATAACATATAAAAATCAATTTCAATCAGTGCGTTGTCTGGGTTCTATTATTTTTAAGCAACCATAATCAAAATGTTTGCAATGATATTCATCACAATAATATTAATACTATAATAACAATAATGTTTAACTTCTTTAACAAGTCTCCTTTATAACATTTGTCCTGCATTTATATTCCCATATTTCTAACTTCTGCCTTTGCCTTTTTATTGGTACTGTATTTAGTTATGTTAGCAATGGTTAACAAGCTTAATTATTTGCTGACTTTTAAGGAGACATTTTAGACATGTTTTGCTACATTATTTCTTCCCTAGTTCTGCAAGTACTTCAAGTGATTACAGAAAACGAAGGAAGTCAGAGCCTGCAGTAACTCAGCAGAAAGTCCACACTGATCAGAATGTAAATCAATACACTCTTGGGCGTTCAGATACACAGAGCACCTATTCAACCCTTAGGAAGCCTGTTACAACCTCTTCTCCATCTTCTCCATCAAGAGCAAAAGGTAATAAATGAGCACAAGTATAAATAAACAGGAATAATTATTCAGGAATTCCAAAACAATATGGATAGATTTCAGATTCTACTAAACAATCAAAAATCACCAATCCAATTTGCATGGAAGGAATAGGAATCCAGTATTTATATTCATATTACCGGTAATCTCCTAATCTGATATGTCAGCAAGTTATCATATGAAGACTTTTGTAGCCTTTTCTTTTATTAAAAAGAAAAAGCAGATTAAAATCTTTTTTTTAAAAAAAAAATTAAACTTGATTCACCAGGCAAGGAAAAGGCAGGGTTTGAGGGCATTTTCTTCCCAAATATAATATTATTTTTTAAAATGTGATTGTCATACATCACTAATCAAGACATAAATCACAAACATAAATGTATCAAAGGAAATGGAGTCTGCATATCTCTTAATGTTCGATAAATGAATTATCCCTTTGTAATAACTGAATAAGAAAATGAATTATTGTCTTGACAAACATTTATGGGGACTGAACTCTTAATGCAGGCTTTCCATGTCTGCATTCAATAAGCTTTTTTCTGCCATATTCTATTTCTGCAATACTTCCCCATTTCACATAGGTGCTAATGTTTCCTGTTTATTATTGTAGAACACCTGAAGTATTTACTATGATTGCCTCCAACTCTGCAATGCCACCATAATGATTCAAAATTTTACATTGAAAAGACAGCCATGTACCATTTACCCAATTGGAATATGACTTTTTCTCCCCACAGATAATTATTCAGGGATGTCTGCAAGGTATGGTTTTAAAACAAATCAGGATAACTGTAACAGTGCAACTGAAGCCCCATTTTTAGGTTGTCATGAGACAAATCTGTCACTTAGATTTGCCTTATGACAGCTGCCATTTTGACTTTTTGGACCAGGCATTGTGGACATCCCAGTAATTAACTGTGAGTTGGGGAAAAGAAAGTAAAGATTATCTTAGAGTTGCTGAGAAGAATAGATGAGACTATTGAACATTAAAAAATGGGTGAAGAGTAGCCATTGGGTGGGAGAGGCTGTTTGCCTATGAAGCTAGTCTTTGTTGTAATACCTAAAAAAACTCCTTTATTTTTTTCTTACTGTCCTTATTACGTACTCCTATTTGTTCCAATTCCATTCAGTTTTCTTCTCTCTACTCTTTTTTCCTTCCCTTCCCTTCCCTAGCATATTATTCTTCCCCTTTAGCTCATTTATATTCTATCTTTTGCCTTTCCTTCCTTTTTCTCCTTTTTTTTTCTTTTTTCTATTTATGTTGGAAAGAGGGGAGAAGTGTAAATATACACTCATGTAAGAGTACTTTATGGTAAAAGAAGGAACAGTTGCAATATGCATATGAAGGGTTCGTTAATGTTGTAAATTGAGTCTTATAATATCCAAATATAAATTTAGCTTTTTTTGTTCTGGATCAGCCTTTTTTGGAGTGCAGCTTCTGGCAGATACCTATATATATATATATATATATGCCTGTGTGCATGCACATGTATGCATGTTCAGGAATTTATATACAGATGCATAAATGTGTTTGTGTCATTTGCGCACACTGGAGCAATCTCCAATATAGGTTTCAACCAAAGTTGACAACTCTTGGTTGAAAATATGGAAAAGCAGGGCATTGTACATGATTTTGTTTCTGTTTGTGATTTTTTAAAGAAAATCTATTCTTCTCTTGGATTATCTTCCTTTTGGGTTAAAATGGCAGATGGTCCTTTGATTATTTTTTTTAAATCCCTTTTCCCCCCTAGGGGTGGTCTGTGTCTTCCTGTGCTACCCCACTTACCCACACCCACATGTGATTTAGAGAGTTTATTAATGTTCCCCAGCAATTCCCTTCACACAGCCTCAAGAACTATCCTAAATAAATCCAGCCAGAAGCAGGCCAAGGTTAGTCCACAAGGCAATGGCCAATAGTCCATAAAACAATGAAAGGTTGCTCCAACAAATAAGCCCACCAAACAAATTTAAATCTACCAGGCTAAATTGAAACACACCCACAAGAGCTCACTTGGCAAAAGAAGTTCAGAGTCCCAAAGGCACAAAGTCCAGCAGGAAGTACAAGAAACAAACACAGCCATAAACCAAACATGTTCCCAGCAACGCCTCCCTCTGCCTGCTGTGATAAATAGCTTTCCAGTGCCACGCATCAAGACAAAAAAGGTGTTGGTTCACTTAACAACTGCTTTGCTTAGCAATGGCAATTTAGGCTCAATTGTAGTAATAAATTGAGGAATATTTATACATACACACACACCATATATTTAACCTCTCAATGTCCCAATATCTTCCACTGAAAATCAGGACCTTTTGCATTTTCTGCTGTAATGTTTTTCATTTGTTAACAGGGTTTATTTGTATAAGTGTTCCTACTTGTTTATATAAAAGGCAGTCTAAAATTTAAGATAACTTTCTTCTCATAATCATTTAATTGCATGTCAATTTAACATTTAACACATTTCTAGCTTTAATACTTTGGGGTACAAAATTAGCAATCAGAAAACTTGGCTAATATTATCTGACGCAAGATGGGACAATTGTTTGTATATATTTGTAACGTTTTCTATATTGTATTGCAGAATCTCAATGTTCACTGCTTGGGCAAATCCAGGCCAATGATCGGCCTGGAACCAATCTAATCCGGGCAATGGATTTTACAAAGTTATGGATAAAGTTCCTTAGTTTTACTTTTTCCCAAATTGACGAACTTCAGATCTGTTAAACTACAACTCCCATCATACCCACTGTTACCAAAAACTTATTCCAACATATCAGTTCTTACTCAAATGTTTTCCCTGTAAATCCATTAATTAAAATTTTCAGTTTAAAACCTTCCCCACTCTGTTACACTACAAACATCACTAATACAAGGGAATAAAGAGAGGAAGAATAGAGAAAAAATTGTGGGAGAAGAAACAGAGAAAGAGGTGGAGAAAAAATGGAAAATCTTATTTTTAAATTGAAAAAACTGCAAAGGGGCCTAAAATTGTATGCTACCAAGTTTCTAAATGGTTCCAAACCTTTCCAAGTAGGCAATAGATCTATATCTGGGTTTCTATTGGGCTGTTTTTAATGTATAATTTTTATTTAAGTATTTTACACAATCAAAAAATAAACAAGAAAATATATAAAAGGAAAGTTAAAAAAGGGAAGAAGATCAAATAAAAGGTACTGGAAATAATATAGATTATGAAAGAAAGGCTTCTGATCTTCTATATAGCAGTTACAAATGAACTTCTACTATTTCTCCCCCATTAGAGTTATTTTTCCACACAATTCACCCTTTTTAATCAGCCAATCCAGAAATCACTTTTTGTTTTCATTTTGTCCGTTTTCAGCAATTATTGGGCTGTTTTTAAATTTTCATTTTATTGCCTGGATTAGATTTCTGAACAGGAGATACAGTTAAATTTTTTTAGTTAACTTACCTTAAAGGCTGACAAAGATGATAATGTATCTGCACAATTTTTCAGTATGACAGGGAGACTAGGTGAGAAACGGTACCCAGCTTGCCATTTCAAAAATGTAAAGATTCATATAGAAGCCTTTCTATATTAATAGTGAAATCCAAAGTTAACTTAATGATTATTGTATTTTAGGTATTCATATTATGCAATAATTGTTAACTCTACGTTAAGAAAATCAAACTGCTTCCCCACCCCCATTTCTTTCTGGCATGTAATAATTGTTATTTTTCTGTCTACTTTTGAATCTGTTAATTTCTGGCAATGTCTCTTTTTCACCATGCTGCTCTGTGGATTATAAAGTTGGAGATGTTAGCAAAATATATTCATCCCTTTCCAGTTATTCAGTCCCCAACCAGAACACCTCAAATGATTTAGATTTTGGTAAAAATTATGGACAGCGATTAGCTGTTCCTGGTGATTCAAAAAGAGCGATCAGCTACAAAAATGGCTGGCAAATGGCCCGTCAGAATGCAGAAGTCTGGAGCAGCACTGAAGAAATTTCCTCTCCCAAACGCAAATCTCGCAGCTACGATGACTTGTTAGCTGATGATCATTGTTGCTTCTCTGATACACAGAATAAATCTGAAAGTATGGTGTCTCTGCTGTGTGCAGACAATTCCAAAGGTGATTCTTCCCTTACTTGGGCTTCCCCATATTCCTCTGAAACGCGTGGTTCCAATCAGTCAAGGGCACATCTTAGGTCTGCCCATGATGCTCCTGGATTCCTAAAACTGTACAAAAGAATGCACCGCATTAACCGCAAAGACTTGCTTAATTCCGAGGTGATCTGTTCTGTAAAATCCAGAGTACTACAATATGAAAAGGAACAGCATAAGAGCTTGATACATGGTTGGAAAGAATCCTCCACAGAGGAAGTACCAAGAGATATGGTGCCCAATAGAATATCTGAATTTGAGAAACTGATTCAGAAATCTAAATCAATGCCAAATTTAGGGGAAGAAGCATTATCAACTGTAAGCTTCCTGGAACCCCCTAAAAACGGCTTTTGTACAATGAGACGGTTTTCTATTGAATCCTTGCTGGATGAAGAAAATCAAAATAGGCACACTACTCAGGTGCAAAAGAATTACAAGTCCAACACTCTGGTGCCAATTCACATTGAAGTAACTAGTGAGGAACCACAAAGATCTCAGATGGACTATTCAGACAGTGACCAAGATGGGGTGGTCTCTGACATGAGTGACTTCATACAGATTGAAGGGTCATCTTTTTGTAGTGAAAGTGATTTTGATCACTTCTCCTTCACATCCTCAGAAAGCTTTTATGGATCAGGACATCACCACCATCACAAGCATCTTATCAGCTCCTGCAAAGGAAGATGTCCAGCTTCATACACGCGCTTCACCACCATGCTGAAGCATGCAAGGGCTAAACAGGAAACTACCCCAGAAGATCCTAAGCGACAAGATTCCGATGCTGGCCTCTCTAAAATAGCCTTCCTAGTCAGCCCAGTGCCTTTCCGGAGGAAAAAAAACACACTCCCCAAAAAGCAGGCTGAAAAGACTAAATGCAAATCATCTGTCTTTGACGCCCTGGACTCTGCGCTTAAAGATATCTGTGACCAAATCAAAGCAGAGAAAAGAAGGGGAAGCTTGCCTGACAATAGTATATTGCACAGACTTATTTCTGAATTGCTTCCAGACATTCCTGAAAGGAATTCCTCCCTCAAAGTTTTTAGAAAAAGTCCCATGCAACAGCCTTTGCATCCACTGCCTCACAATGGTGCTATTCACTGTCCGTTGTACCAGAATGAATGCAGAAGTTTGCCTCTCAGTGCCTCTTATCAAGACATGGATGCTACCAACAGCAGCAGCCAGGAATATGATAATGCACTGTGTTTCCAAGGTGGATTACTTCCTTTTCTTTATGCTTGTGTTTGAGTCATTCACCCTTATCCTTTCTAGTTTGTTCCCATTACATTTGTGTTGCGCACCTTATACAGCCTAGAAATTGTCTGTTATACAGTCAGTTATAGGAATGAAAAAAAATCAGTCGATGACAATAACTGTGTACAAAGTTGTGCTTTTCAGACCAGCCAACAAAAGGAAAAAGTAGCCTTTTGTTATTAGCATTTGAATAGTTACTGAAATAAGAGAGCAGTGATTCATAATGCAACTTAATATCACACAGTGAAAAATATCTCAATTGGTCTAATTTTCATATCAGTAATTTTTGGGAAAAAGTACAAAGACTTCCTAATAAAATATATGGTCACCTGAATATAAGAAAGTACAAGATTAAAAAAAGAAAAGATGCACTTGTTTTAAAATTATTTCCATCTAGGTTCACAGAATAATTCAGCTATGTAGAAACATAATTATGGCTGAATTGAATGTTTGGTTCACTAATCTAAATGTCCATCTATGCAATGATGGTGGCAACATTAAAATCTACTAATTTTAAAATGGCTTCATTTAATATTAAGAAGGACAAGTCCTACAGGATAAAACCAAGGTAAGAAGTATTACAGTTGCAATTTCATCTAATTAGCTAAAGTGTATGTTTCAATAAAAATAATAATAACAAGCATATGAACTCCATTAATAGTATAGAATATTTAAAAATTCAACTCAGTCATGGTCTCCTTTGCACATAGCTGTATAGCTCAGCTGTCAGCAGCAATAGAAAGCTATGGCTTCTCTACTGTCCCTCACATCTTCTCCAGTGAGGCTGAAATTAGAAATGTTTTTAAACGAAATTCCCTGTGGTGCTAAAATCGAATTTCCTGTGACGCTAAATTCGGGGGTAGATCTGCTTATTTTAAACCAGTTATGAGCAATATTAAACAGTGGGTTGCTAAACCATAGTTCCAAACTGATTCCATTGGCAAGCAATATGGGGAATTATATTTTAGCAATATCAGTAAAGTCACATATTACCTCTCATTTAAAATAAACCAGGATTAAACTGTAGTTTATACACCTAGCTTATTGTTAAACCATTACTGCTTTACACTAGCTAGAGTTCACGTAGTTATCTACTACTTGATTAGCTTAAAATGAATATGCCAGTCTCCTTTGTCCAGGGGAGGACAAAGAAAGGAGAAGATTTGAGTCCAAACTTCATGGTGCTTTTGCATCTACCATTGTTGTACACCATCCATTGTAACTACCATTGTTGTGCATCACTTATTGTGATATGGGCAGCCATATAAATTTGGTAAATAAATAAACCAACAACTAGAATTGTTGTGCAAAAATGGGTGCAGAAGCTTCTTGCTCCATGTAAATGTAATAAATTGATCGTATTATTTAGATACCAAGGTTTAGATATATGCAATTTCTACGATTTCTTACATGCAGTTATAATTTCTGACATGAGAGGTACCGCTCACAAATTGCACGTGAAGCTATATTCTGGGAGTCTTTAAGTCCACACATCTTAAAGTTACCAAGTTTGAGAAATTCCAGTTTAGGGTACCATAAATACAAATAGTCATTTGAAAATAACAAATAGAATAATTATTTCTCATCGAGGATTTCTATATAAATGAACTATAGACCTTACAAACCTGCTCAGAAAGTGTTAATGAACTACATTCTTCATGTTAATATACTTACATAGATATTTTCAGCTTGTCATATATTAATCTTAAATATGTTAAACTCCGTAATCAATCAGCTGAATTTAAAGTTAGCAAGCCGGTGGTGGGATCTTTTGAATCCCACCACTGAATCCCACCACTGCACTCCTAATCTGGAAACCACATTTGCAAATCTACTTGTTCTAAAACAAGCCCCCAATACACAGTAATGTGGCAACTGTGTAATCTAATCTGGTCTAACATAAAACAGTCATACATTTCTGTTCTTCTGGATTACCTCAGAATTTCATTATTCCATCATTGTGGCATGCTTTTGATGCATTCCTTTGCATGTGGGTACATGTTTATTAGCTTTATGAGCCAATGCTAAGTTTTACCTTTTGCTTCTTCAGTAATTTATTCTTCTGTTCCTCTAAAAGCAAGAGTTGTAAGAATCAAAGATGCTACCTATATTGCTAGTCTTCATTTTTTTGTTTTTTTAAATGCTCAGGCTCAGTTCAAAATTGTATAACTAGTATAGGAAATAATTTCCATAGCTTCCTTTCTAGACATTTGTTTGGTCAGTTTTTGTTTATTTGTTGTTACTTTAGTTTAATTCAGATTCACATTAACATGAATTTAGATGTAGTTTCCTTTGAAATAAGCTTCCACAATTGTTTTTCATGAATTTTCATCCAATGGCACTTTACTTTCAGTAGACCAGGAATCTCCTGGAAACTATTCTTCTGCTTTCACTGATGTGAGTCGATCTATTCCAAAGGAAAGAAGAGGAACTCCAGACAGAGAGGTAATGCAAGAAAATGTACTTAAACAAACATGTTTTAAGCCAGAAGTGTATTTCTGAAAACACCTGGAGACTTTTAAAAGCATTTATTGCACGGCTTCTTGGCAATGCTGTCTTTCATCATCTGGGGTTACAAAACAATGCAGTTGGAATAGAAAGAGAAGCAGAGCATGGACTACTATTAGGGCATTTCTGCACAAGTATTTTGCACCAGTTCAGGACTGGTTCTGATCCTGATTGATCTCATCTATTTTGAGCCACTAAATCAATGAATTTCTGAATTTGAAATTGCAGCAAAGCTGGCATTTTCCCTTTTTCCCTTTTTTGGTTCTGCAGCCCTTGTGGGCTTTTTACTTCCCCACTATTGACAGGAATCTTTTCATCATTTAACGGGCCTTCTCCAATGTGTTCCCTAGAGATTTGGCATCTTGCTCCTAGAGGTTTCTTTTTCATAAGTACAAATTAGAACTTGTCTTTCCCGTTTCTTTTCCTCCATTGTAGTATCATGCAGCTAGAATCACAGTTGTTGGGATAGATGATCTAAATTTCCAGGGTGCTTGTATTTTCATCTCACAGGGCTTTGAGAAAGAACAAAGGAATGGTGGCAAGGTAGCCAGGAAGACTTTGGTAGATTTCAGTCCCTTTGCTTTTTTTACAGTTGATTAGACTGGCTTTTGATGATCTGTATATGTCTTCTGCATTTTGAGGTCAGAAATGGTTACTTTTGAGGTTACTTTTTCTAAGTAAAGATAATTGCAGATTGCTTTCAAATTCCTTGCTGAGGATTGGAGGACAGAAAAGGTATGTATTGGAACTGCAGATAAAAGAAGCAACAGCCAAAATTGCAACATCTGTTTAACAAGGAATAAATGTCAATATATTTGTGGGCCTACCAAGAGGTACACAGTGTTCAGAAAAGAGATTATGAGAGATTAAATGAAAGCACTCGGCCTAAATAAATGTCTCCTTTCTAGGATGCTTATCCCATTTCCCTTTGTTCATGCTGCTCCTTGGTCTTTTACACTCCAGATGAAGGGAAAAAGTTTGAGTCAATGAATATCAGGCCTTCTTTCTGAATTTCTGGTCCTTCTGCTGGGAAAGTAAAAATCTATATATATAAAACAGGGTGGCTGGGTGGGTGGCGGGCTGACAGGTTACATTCTTTATACAAATTTAAATGGCTGGACCAATCTGGCCCAAACTTGCCATGGAAGGACTTTGCCCTCCTATGACAAGCACTGGGGGGTTAAGACAGCCCTAGTCCCCCCCACTGGGGGTGGCTGTGTTCCCTAAAAATCCTGCCACAGGCAAAGCAACCTACAAGTCCCAGCAAGCTTTGCTAGGAATGTTCCACAGAGAGAACCTCTGAGTTCCTGAGCATTGGTATCTTTCTAAGTCAGAGGGCCTACAATCCTAGGTCAGAGGGCCCAGGCTTTTCAAACCTGAAGCAGGCAGCTGACTACAGGAAATCCTTATACATGAGGTGAGGGCCAAACTTTCCTTTCCTATCCCCGCTCTGTAAGTCAGAGCGTGAGGCCTGGAACTGAGGTGAAAAATCTCTTATTTCTGAAAAGAAAGCAACAGTATTTCTTTTTTTTTTTTTTTTATTTAAAATGTTTTACAAAAAATACATTTTCCAT
>JANHFR010003999.1:153989-166682 GCA_032468015.1 Mimophis mahfalensis
TCGGGAGAAGGGCGGTATATAAATTAAATAAATAAATAAATAAATAAATAAATAAATAAATAAATAAATAAATATGCAATATCAAATTTTGCTGTATCTTACAATCCCCTTTGAAAAGGCCATTTTCTGGTCCATTGTTTTTAAGGGGCTTCTTACATAAAGGTGGTTCTTTGCTTAACAACCATTTGTTTAGCACCTGTTCAAAGTGATGGCAGTGCTGAAAAAAAATATTTATAACCAGTCTTCACACCTATGATCGCTGCAGCATCCCTGCAGTCACATAATTGTCATTTGAGACCTTCTGAGCTGGCTTCTGACAAGTAAAGTCAATGGGAAAGCTGGCAAGAGATGACAAGTTGCAGTCACATGATGTCTTGCTTAATGACCTTAGGTGATTGACTTAACAAATGAAACATGATCTGCCATTGCTAAATGAGTTAGCCACGTGATGTTTTGCTTACTTACTGGTTCATTTAGCAATGGAGTTGCTGGTTCCAATTAGGCTCATTAAGCAAGGACTGTCTGTATTTTATTTTAAAGAACCATTTAAAAAGTGGCCAGTTCTTACTTTTTAAAATGAGATCAAGAAAGTTCTTAGTACTTTCCTTTTAAAAACATTTCTTTTTAAAGAAATTTTTAAATTTCATTGTCAGCAGAACGAGGTCTTTACCTAAGAAATTTCTCCCTCCTAGAGCTAACAGAAATCTCATTGTTTTTATTATGCTCTGTGCCTTCCTGTGTGGGTCTTCAAAAGAGACTTCTCCCTTGTAACCTGAATTGCCATGTTATCATGTAAAAATCTCTCTTGCAAAGGTCTGTGCTAAGGAGGATGTTTCAAAGGTCAATAGAGAGATTTCTTGGACCACGTGCTACAAAGGAAGAAAACTCTTGGTAAATTTCCTTGATCAGCACAAACATTTTGAAAAGCAAATGCAACCTTTGAACCCTCCCTTTCCCACATATTGTCCCTAGACAGGACTAGCATTAGACAATTATTGTAGGTTTCTACTGTGTGTTTGTCTCACTACAATTTCATTGGAAGAGGAATTTCCATTCTTAACTGACAGATTAGGATTATGGCATGCTCTAAGAGCCACACAATTCATCTTTCCATTGAAAAACTCATTTAAACAACTGCTGATTCTATGAATGGTGCCTCAGGTTAAAGCCTGAACCTTTATGGAAAGCATTTTGACTTTGGGACTCCTTAACTTTCTTAACTATTCAATTTCATTACTATTCCATACCGGTTAAGAAATGTGTATTCCATCGCTATATATTGTATTCATTCATGATGGGACAACAGTTTTTCATCTATTGAGTGTTGCCTTTCAGGGAGACAAAGTCATTCTTCTTAGACGGGTTGATCAAAACTGGTATGAAGGCAAGCTACCGGGAACAAATAAGCAAGGAATCTTCCCAGTATCCTATGTCGAAGTCAAGAAGAACATGGCCAGAGGAGAAAATGAATATCCTGTTCCCCCAATACCCCAGAGTTACTCAAGTGACAAAATCCACCATTCAGTTAAGGTGAGATTGCACTGTTTTTCCTCTCATAGGTTACCTTGATTTTTTCATGGTGTTCTTATATTTTTGCATTTTAAATTAAAAATAATGTGTTTGCACAGTTTAAGCTCATGAAAAGTATATGGAAGCCCAGTTTGATAACAGTTTCATGCAGATTTACTTGATTCAGTGAGCTTCTGCATTATTTACACAATGCAAACAGCATACTTACTCTTCTTAGCTGTATGTACCTGAGCCAATTTCTTATCAGAAAACACACACACAATATGCACGCATATACACATTCAACTGTGGTAGATGAGGGTTGCCTCAAATTAATGGTGGAAACCATTTCTCTTAAACAAGTTCTTTAAAGGACCATTAACTATTGTAAGTAGGATATGGCAATTTTGAATACATACTATTTATTGCAATTTATTTACCAAATGTGTCTCCAAATCTACATCACATAATTTATAATAATGTACTGAACAAAATAACCTTTGGCATAGTAAATAAGAATAACACAGTACCATACACCACAAAAACAAATCAATAATATAATCTCTAATAATAAATAAGAGTTTGTGCACAAGTTGCAGCTTTTATACCAATCATACTTGTGAACTAATTGCACCCGTTCCTGAACCAGAAGTCCCTACACATGAGTCATTCATGCCCTAAACACTTCCCATGTGGAGTACTGTAATGCACTTTACGTGGGGCTGCCCTTGAAGTCCACCCAGAAACTTCAACTGGTCCAGAATGTTGTGCTGCATTTTTGTCTGTGCTACGTTGATGGTGTATGAGCTGCCTTGGCTTACAGTTTATTTCCAAGAACAATTTGAGGTGCTGATTATTACATTTAAAGTCTTGAATGGCATGGAGCCAGATTATCTGTAGGTCTAACTCTTCCTGAAGATATTTACTCACCTGTCTAGCCCAGATAGGATGGGCTCTCTCCAGCTCTCTCTATTAAATGTTGTTGGGACCTTTTCCACAGTAGCACCAATGTAGCACCAATGCCCTTGAGATGCAGAGGGTCCCTAACCTCTTAGCTTCAGGGATCCTCAGAAGTTGAATTGAGCTAGGAGGCCAGCACTTAAAAAAATGAGGGGGCTGCTTGTTTGTTTCTTTGCTTGAGAGGATACTATTATGACATTGGTGATAAATCACAAATTTTAATTTTGTGTTTATATTATTTGTACATTCATTAGCTAACTAAAATTATTGTCCATAAAGGCCATATAATTTTATTTTCAAAATAAGTAAATATATAATTTCTGAATAAATAAGGCTAACAGCCATTCCCTAAAGGCTCTCTGGATGTGCTAAAAGACTGTAGCACAGGACCAATTAACCTCTAGAGCAGAGGTGTCCAATCTTGGCAACTTGAAGATTTGTGAACTTCTAGAATTCCCCAGCCAGCCATACTTGGCTCTATTTAAAGTACATAGGTGCCAGGCTTTATAGGGATTTACAAATCAAAACCAGTTCCTTGAATTCCACTGTATTGTAGTACCATGATTGTCATTGTCCATATTAAATCTATGTGACTTAAAATTAGTGCTAATTAATACCATATTCATAAGACTATTTTTAACATTTACAAAAGTATTTCTTCTGTTTGTGTTTCTCAGTGATAGCTGAAATCCATTCTGTGTTATTTAAATTCTATTTTAAGGACTGAATCATAACTTTAGATTTCCTGTGTAATTAATTCAAAGTATCCATGTTCTCCCTGGTACCTAAATTCTATATATAATATGTTACCGTACTATCAGCTTTTCTAAGACAAATTTCAAACTCTTTTATTTCAAATGAGGATTTAACTTGGAAAATTAATAACAAAAACTACATTTTCAGTATTTATTGAAGCAATGGATATCTACTGATGCAATATACGTATGAATCCCAGCTCTTCCATGCTTACAAAAGGACCTTTATTTTACTAGAAGAAATCTTCAATCAATATTTCAGCTTAACCGTATCATTCAACCAATAACTGTTCAAAACAGTTTTGAGTTTAAAATAATTTTCTATTATATGCACTAACTAGCATTTGGATCCTATGTACTTTTAAAAGAAATGTAACAATGTGTAAAATGCTTTCTTTATTTTTAAAGAAAAAATCGATTGTGTAGCTGCAGGAAATATAAACACAATGTACAATTTTATTGAATCATTATTGCAGGGTCTTTTATCAGTTGGTGAACTTAAAATGCTTGTAGCACCTGGGATTAATTTTGATTAATCTCAAAGTATCCTAACCTGAACTGCATATTTCTGTGCTATGCAGAACCACTCTCTTCTCAAAACGATAAGGCTGCAGAAAGAAAAATTTGGGTAATCACATCTGGGCTATTAGTCACTGGCTGGCATGAGAGCAACGTGGTGATTTATATCTGTCTTGACGTGTGACATTTAGACTTGGGCAAGAATCTGACAGATTCACTTTCCAAATATGCTTTCTGCTGCCTGATTGATATGCTAATGAATTCAGAAATGCACACTCAGTAAGTAATATCCTATAAAGAGGAGTTAACGGGATAGTTTTTTTCTTTAACAAAATGAGCCCGGTCCTTCACCTTGTTTTAATTCCTGTTCTTTCCCTTTATTTCTCAAGTGGGATTCCAAAGCACCACCCCCTCCTCCCAGATACAGATCCTCTTATCCAGATTCTAATAAAAGACATCTTCAGACCATCACTGATGAATGGTTGTCACTGACTCTTGGCTTTTCATCTTCAAGCACACCTTCCCCTCCTCATCCTCACCCTTCTTTTCCTAAAAGCTCTCTTTCTGGTTTAGAGGAATTTGACTCACTACCTTTACCAGGTTTAGAGAAGACAGGATACCTCCCAGATAATGTCACTCCTCAAATAAAGCATGGCCATACCGTTCCAGTTCCCTCATCAAAGGCCTCCCATGTGTCCCCTGACTCTTCACCCACGCCATTTTCTCCATCTACATGTATATCACCTCCTCCAGCAAGCCATTTTCATGACCAAGGACATAAGTTTGAGTGGAACCATTTCAAAGGGACGAAAGAAAGCCCCATCCTCAAGGAAAAGAAAAGCCCCTTGAACCCTGTTCCAGAAATGCAAAACAGAGCAGGCCATACCCTTACCCTCTCCAAAGAAGACCTGTTATCATCCAAAACACCAAAGAAGGTTGGCAAACAGGAGGAACTCTATGAGGAACTGCTGTCTATCATTCAAGGGGAGCAGTCAAAAAGTAAAGATTTAAGTTTCTACAGATGTGCCCCTAAGATGCCTGAAGAATTAGCAAGACTTCATATAGAGGAAGTGTCAGACCTTGACCATTTAGAGTCACCAGTGGCAAATAAGAAACAGCCTATGATAACTTTTGAAGGCAACAGTTCAGCAAATACTAAAGAGGTATTTAAACACTGTACAATTATGTTTTATTGTACTTACATCATTACTCCAGTTTTTCTTCAATGTATTTGTTTTGGCATGAGGCTTTCTACTACACATTGCAATTTTCAAGAACAATTTAAGCATACTAATACACGACGTTCCTTCAATTCTTTTTGGAGATGAGTTGATTGCTTAACTTTTTGAAAATAACTACTATACCTACTATTAACTCTGGCTTTTACCAGCAATGCAGAATCCTTGACTCTTTCCAAGGATGACAAGCAGCACCTAGAATTTTTGCATCAAACTGGAAGATGCATTTAACACCTTATTATGGGGGCATATATTACTTTCATTTTAAATAAAGAGCCCTATTTGAATAGGAATCATGGCATACAGAAAAGTATGTTCACCAGCTTGAGTTACTTATTAGAATAATAAAGATGGGATATACATAAATAAATACAGAAAAAATAACAAGAAACATGCTGCACTAAGACCCAATTATGTGTTACATAAATTATGTAACATGTTGGTTCCTATTCTAAAATAAGCCCTCTTCCTGGCCAAAAAGAGTTCAATAGCTCCCTTAAATGTCTCAGTTAGCTTGCTGAGTAATGCATCATTCATATTGCTTATTCCAAGCCTATTAAGGATAATAAAGAAAATGCCCAATTGGATCTCCAGTTCCCAAGCCATGTTCATAATCCTGGAGTTTCTTGGAAAATTTAATCAGGATGCAGCAAAATGTTTGCCCACAAACTCATTAAAAAGGCGAGGAGAACATTTTAAATGATAGGAAATAGGAATTATCTGTGGTTTAATTAGGATTGCCATAACCAAGATTTCCCTGGATTATCCTAGCTATGCTGTATCCAGCTGGGAAGAAAATTGCTCCTTAAATGTTGGAGATAAATGGTCATAACTTCTGCTCAGCAATATCAAGCAGCACTTTGAACAGTCAGGAGAAAATGAGGATGATGCTCTCCAGATTTAGTCTTTGGGAAAGTAGCCTCCTCACCTTGCCTCCTGATTGGTGCATGAAAGAGGGGGAGTGGCTCAAAGACATATAAACTTCATGTTGCTGGCAGTGAATCTAAGGTTTTGTGTAGGTGGGGTGCTGTTTTTCTTCTTTAAATAGTGTTTTGATTTCATAGAGTAGATGTTGTGATTTTATACCACAAATACTGGTATAATTTGCAGTGTCCAAATGAGGCTTTCTGCTGAGACCCGCAGTAGTTCCTGTTTCATTTAAGAAGTTATACACTCTGCGGCTCTTTTTACCAGCCTATTTTTATGACTGAATATACTCCAGACCCTTGCTTGGAAAACGGAAACAAGAATAACACGGTTGTTCTTGATTTCTGAATTATTGGTCTTCCAAACTGTTCTTTCATAAGCCATGATCATGCTTTTGTGGGCATGATATATTGCAGGTCTTGGGTTTACTTTTTTAATGTAATTGCAGATATAGGCTGCATTGATATCTCTTCCATGTTAGGTTGTTTTATATAGTAAATGTACTTCAACCTTGCCTTAAACTTCATTTATGATCTACTAAAAGAGATTATATTTAAATACATTTGCAGAGCAGTCTACTCGTACTGGTCTATGACTGCAATAAACTGAACATAATAACCTCACTGAAAGTTGTATTTAGATATGAATTATTTCCAAAAAGTAACTGGCAGCACTGTATTCTCAAGAAAAGGGAGTGGGGCCTGCTGTTCATGAAATTTAGCCTGAGGATCTTATGTTTGTTCCAGGAATAATCTGACTCACTCTTATACTAAGTAAATCTTCTCAACATACATAGCAGCTGGGCCAGGTAGGGCCACCTTTCCTTTTACTGATGGGGGTGTATATTCTTCTTTGTTTTTTCTCTCTCTCTCCCTTTGTAATTGCTGTTCCACAGAATTACAGTTGTCTCTCTTTAAATGTTTAAGCCAACATCATTTTCCCATGAGATGAAAGCACCTTCTACCTCTCCTTCCTGCCTTGCTCCTAGTTCTCCATTTCATTCAGCCAAAGCATCTTTTCCTGAATCTCTTTCTACGTTTTCCAAGGCCACTGCTACCCATTCACCCCCTTTCCTTTCCAAACTCTCATACAGACAAGGGAAAAAATCATCCAGGTTAAAGGTAATAGTGCCTGCAAACTATGGAAATACTGCACGTCTTCTCAACTGCTTGACAAATGGAAAGCCTGGAGGTTAACCTTTTATTAAAATTTGGATTTGCAACTAATATTTAATACTGCAAGCATGCAATCATGTTTTGAATGAATGCTTTAAATATATTGAAATTACCTTGCACCAATCCAAGATTCACTGAAATAAGGAGACTGGAACTATCACAGGTCCATTTTCGGGACACAATATCTGGCAATGTTTCCCATGCTAATCAATTTCTTATCTTAATTTTATTAGTTAATATTTCATTCAAAGTCTATTAAATCAATTAAAAAACACAGACACACACAATCTTCTGATGCTTTATTTAAATTTGTATATTGGTGGTTGCATGACATGTTGAGATTCCATGTGCTAAATAAAATCAACTTCCATGGCCAAGACTGCTACCTAATAAGTCCCATTAATACGATGTCTTCCAGTAATGCCAGTATAGACTTTGAAGGTGCGGTAATTCTGAAGACATTATTAAGCACATTTTCTAAAATCCATTTCTTTTAATACTATAGCAAGTGCATTTCTTATAATTGTTGGGATGTATTCCTCTGATTGGTCTTGCCATCAGAAATCAAGAATAAGTGAATTCATTATGCTAGCCTAGAAGCAACAGCACCAGTAGTGGGATTCAATTCTTTTTACTACCAGTTCTGTGGCATGGCATAGTGGGTGTGGTGATGCTGTCAGCTAGTCAGAGGTGGTATTTGCCCGTGTCAGCCAATCAGAGGTGGTTCTCTGAACCAGTCAAAATTATCACTACCGGTTCTCCGGAACCTGTCGGAACTGGCTGAATACCACCTCTGAACAGCACAATATGCAATCCTTCCCACTGTCAGGAGCATATATCTTTTGAGATAAATGGGAAAGTGATCTAGGAAGCAGTCTAGGCACAAGCAAGTGGAAGAGACAATAAACTTTGTTCTGGTTCATTCATCATGGTCTCTTCTTGGATTAATGTTACTGTATTTCAGAGATAGATGAGAGAGAGAATCCACCATTTAAAACTGCCCGTTGTAAAGTTAGAGACTGTTAATGCAGCCAAAGTCCTGTTGTCAGCATTTAATAGCAATATATGCAAGAACTGTTGCAGTACTATTAAGAAATAGCCAAACATATGCTTTTTTAAATTCAAAGACAACTCATATTTTGAGTTTTCTTTCAGTGATAACAAAAATATGAAATCTGCAACACTCTTGGCTTTAGCATTTCATAAGCTTCAAGGATATATATGTAAAGCTCATACTGAGATTTTTACTGATATCTTTCTTGTACATTATCATTATTACTTTGGCTGTGAAATGTTAGCAGTAGGTTGGCCTTAGATTGTCCTCCAGTGTTATCTGCACACCTGATCAAATCTGCTACCCCTGGAAGATTTGAAAAACAGCCCAGTTATATAGGCTTTATGAGTTTGGAATACTAAGGATTCTCCTTTTAAAAGAAGGTATAAGCAGTCATTTTCAGGCATAGCGAGTTAACAGTTCTGCATGCCATTTGTGCTTTGGAAATGGAAAGAATTTATTTCCCAGCTTGCAGGAATGAAACCGCAGGAGATTGCCCATCTGGATGCTTAGATGAATTGACGAGTGTTTATGGTTTTTCTAGGCTGATTTAAAAAGAGAGATCTCTGTCATCGGCAAACCTCCTCGAAGCCCTGCTTTGACTAGGAGGTCTTGTGGCTCACCTGTCAGAGGGCACAGCTATTCACATAGGGTATGATACTACATGGCCTGTTAGGTATTATCAGCTTTCCCCCAGCATAAAGTCTTTAGAACTGATTATGGGATCTTGAATTCACATGTTCAAATAATTTTAATAGTCTTTCTTTCTGTTGTTCTGCTGTTGAAAATGTTTTGAGTGGTAACAATGTGAAAGCCATGGTACCCTGTGCTTGACTTCCAAGTTCATTGATAAAATGTAAAGCAAAGCTATTACATGTGTCCATTAAACCATCCTTTTAAAAAGCACATTTTTATCCACTCAAATTTGTATTTAACTGCCACCCTTGTAAATAACTCCTCTTGTTTCAAAATGTTTTACTTATGAGACTATTAACAGTGGCTACATAAGAAAGCCTCTTCGTACCTTTCATGGGTTCCATAAAGTTTAAGTTATTGATAGCTGTTTTCAATGGCATGGCCCTGCTTTCAAAATATTTTGCTGCTATAGCAACATGTATTGTGTTGATTTGTTAACATGCTTTCTCATAGCATTACTTTTTCTAGAGCTGTCATTTACATTAGCTTTCCCATGCATATACGCTTTAAAAAATATATCTTTCTCAAATTGCAGTTTTGTCTTACTAACATGACTGTCTTTATTATAGATAAAAGTATGATTTACACATTTTGTGTTAAAGCCAAATGTTAAATCTATCCCATTTTCTATTTTCTCTAGTAAGATTTGTTTGTTTGAATTTCATGGAAAGAATTAGGAAGAAGAAAACAATGTTATTTATATAAAACAACCTAACACTTTCAGTTATGTTTGTGTCAGCTCTGGTAGTGAACAATTTGAATGGGTCATTGTCTATGGAGATTCTCTATCATCCAGGTCATGGTTGTCTTAAAGCTGCTTTTCAAAAGGCAATTGGACTTTCTTGCTTTTTTGCTTTGAAGACGTTTCCCTTCTCATCCAATACATTTCTTCAGAATTGTTCTGAAGAAATTTGGGACTTCAATGGGTCATAGTGGCTCAAATTTATAAATGAATTCCAGATTCAGGCTGATTGAAGTGAATGGATTTTAAAAATTGCTGAGTGTTGTGACTATATCCAACTGGATGGATATACAATAGCAATAGCATTTGATTTATATACTGCTTATCAGGACTTTTAACCCTCTCTAAGCAGTTTACAGAGTCAGCCTATTGCCCCCAACAATTTGGGTCCTCATTTTACCCACCTCGGAAGGATGGAAGGCCGAGTCAGCCTTGAGCCTGGTGTAATTTGAACTGCCAAATTGCAGGCAGCTGGCAGCTAAGTACTACATATGGCACTCTACTCGCTGCACCACCACGGCTAGATACTACATACCGTACACATCTGTAAAGCTAATATTAAGTAGGGCTTCCTCATCAACTTTATCTGGTATGAAGACTTAAGTCTTTTTAATTATATTCATAGCTATTAACGATTGTTTGATTACTGTTGGTCTCTGCTTTTGACTACTCCATTGCACTTTTGATAGAACCATTGTTGAACATTGATTAAATTCTGTAACTGGTGCAGAATAATGCCTGACCATTATATATCTGGGCTCCAATGATTGTGCTACCTTCTTTGCAACTCTCTGGGAAACTAAACATCATAATAAATATGAAAAACATTCTGAAGAGCTTGGGTCACATATAATAAAATATCCTTTATTCTCCTAGGCATCATGCTAGAACTAGGCACCACAGTGTTTATCTGGGGACAGTCAATAGCATTGATGGAGAAGTGTCAGGACCTTTCTTAAATAATGCTCAGAAGTATTCTCATGTACCCTACAATGATTAAGCATAATTCATCTGAGCATCTTCTAAAATAAATATGTTAGTATGTAACTATATGGCTTAGATATCCATGAAACATAAATAAATCTAACCTGTTTTAACTTTCAAGAGATTACTTTTAGTTCTCTCATGTATGCAGTCACAAGAAAAG
Organism: Mimophis mahfalensis; assembly: GCA_032468015.1. Classification (NCBI taxonomy): domain Eukaryota; kingdom Metazoa; phylum Chordata; class Lepidosauria; order Squamata; genus Mimophis; species Mimophis mahfalensis. Next base: position 164,712 of record JANHFR010003999.1, read on the forward strand.
GCACAGCTGCTGTAAGATGTTGCATGTAGGTCTATATTCATACCCCTGTGCATTCCAAAGCATATTTTGGAATGCAAATCTGTAGTGCTACAACATAGTCAAAAGAATCTTAGTCATGAAATATAGGCACAAGACAGTTCCATGCATGTGCTAAAAAATTTTAAAATGTAATGCATTTTTTATAAAAAGCCTGTGATCATTAACTTATTATCAAGCTTGTTTGACTGACTCACTTGTTTGCATTATTATTGGCATATGGAGAATGTTTTAACGTATGTGTTAAATTCTTAGGCTCTAGCATGTATCTAGCGGCAAATGCACAAGACTTAGATTTAGGAATCCTTAAAAGAATCCTTCCAAAATCCATGGAGTTTGAGTTACTTTTGATGTCTGCAAGCTCTGAATTTCATGCAATAACGTTGCATGCACTTTCTATTCAGGAAATGTTGAAGCAACATTTAAACTGCTTTCTAATTTCTGCAGATAGCTGCTAATAGAAAAATACTCCAGAATAACTGCTGCATTCTTTTTTCATTCTAGCAACATATTTTCTAATCATATTTTTAAAAGTAAAATTAAAGAATGGTTCTCATGCATTTTCATTGTTATACATTGTAGTTTATATAATGTAATAAATCAAAACTGTTGTCTTTTATAAAACAAGTTTCAGTTAATATATGAACATTTTATTGAGTGGAAATCAGAGGAGATTACAGTGTATATATCTAGATTAACATATTTTGGTAGAATCTAATTTTTCTCTAAGCATTCCTTTTTTCCAAATGAAAACAATAATGTTGAAAGACTAGCTATACTGTGTCCTATAGCAGTAAGCAGAAGTTTGAAATTATTTTAGAAATTGAACAATCTATGTCTGCATAGTTGACTAGATACAGAAAATAGTGATTCACAATGACTCAATAATTCATTAATATGTAGTCATACTTTGAATAGCTACCAAGAATATAGTATATGGTTTATTTGGGTAGTTGTCCACCTTGAGAACTTGAAGATGGGTGGACCAACTCCCATGCTGGCTGGAGATTTCTGGGAGTTGAAATCTACATATCTTCAACACTGATTAAGTTCATAATTCTGATTGTGCCAAAATCGTTTTGGAAATAATTTATAGGACTGACAGTTATGTAATCTTAATTCATAATGAAACTTCAGAGACGGTATCTAAATATATCTCAAGGACTATTCTCTTAAATAATAAATTGGGCAAGAGAAATAAATGGAGTGTAAAATATAAATTCACATTTGTATTTGTCAAATTTCCACCTTTATCTTAAATGTTATATAAAACCTTATCTGAACTTTTGAGTGATAAGGTCCATATCTTCTATAACTTTTCAAGGAATGTGTTGTCCCTGGATTAATGACTAAAGGGGTGGAACCTACTCACACATATTTTTGATAAACAGCTGTTGTTCTTTTGCTCTCTCCTCCTTTTAAGGAGTCCTTAAGCAAATACACAAAACATCTCAAGGCCAGGGAACATAGCAAAATCTCTCTGAGAGGGCACTTCTCTTTTATCCTCCTGACCAGTCATCAAGAATAGCTGCTCCTTGTTGATGAAAAGCTTTTGAATTGTAGTGACGCTGTTTTTTCCCCTGCTATTTGCTTATTTAATGCTGTTGTAATCTCTGTGGCATTAATGGTGTTTCAAAACACTGAAGCTAAAACTTATCGGCTTTCTTTGGCATGGCTGAAAAGGATAAAGAGGCTTGCACAATGGAAAGGTCTTTGGAGAAATGGTTTCTTCTTTATCCCATCTTTTAACCAGATTTTTTTTTTCTTAATAAGACCAAATAAAATATGGCTCTGTGCTAAAATAGGCCTGTATAATACATGTCCCCCCCAAAGGTGTGTATATTCCAAACTGTATCTTACCTACTGCTGAGAAAACCTGTTTTTAATACAGCCTGCTAAATCAGGGAATGTATTAAAGCAGTGTTTCTCAACCTT
>JANHFR010003999.1:220945-232293 GCA_032468015.1 Mimophis mahfalensis
TTAACTGCCCTGTACACCGCCCTGAGTCCCTTGGGAGAAGGGCGGTATAGAAATTTAATAAATGAAAATGAAATGAAATATAACCATCTTTTTACCAGCTTCCCAAGGGTCTGGAGACTGAAAATTTCACTGGCCTTGGGATTGTTTCAGAAAAAGAGATTTCCCACTGAGAATGCCAACTTTTCATATTTTAATGAACACTGACCCTGCTATTGATATTTTTTTTAATGTTAACAGTAGCATGTCATTATTCAAATGAATTTTTACTCTCCGCTTTAAATTTCAGAAAAGGAGAGAAGACAAATGCAGACATTATATCTTAGTTTATAAAATCTTTTGGGGAGGCTGAGTGATACATACACCCCTCAGCAGCATGATAGCCTAGTGGTTGAAGGCGCTTGCCTCCCACTTGGAAAGTTGAAAGTTCAATACTAGATAGTGGCAGATGTTCCTCTCTAGGGACACACAGATAAAATATTAAACTCCTAATTGGCATCAGGAAGGGCATCTGGCCAATAAAGGTAAAGGTAAAGGTTCCCCTCGCGCATATATGCTAGTTGTTCTTGACTCTAGGGGGTGGTGCTCGTCTCCGTTTCCAGGCTGAAGAGCCAGCGCTGTCCAAAGACAATAACCCCAAATTACAGGGTCAGAAAAAGTGATACATGCTCTTGCAACTGCTTTTGAATGATGTCATGTTTTAGTGTTGCTGTACTGATATTTGGGAGGCCAGGCTAGCAGCTTTTCAGGAGCCTTGCATCCATCATCTAGGACAGTGGTCGGCAAACTGCGGCTTGCAAGCCGCATGGGGCCATCTTTGGGGCCTCAGCTGTGGCTCCCTGACCCATCACTGGCACACCCACCCCGGGGGTCAGGCTTGGAGAAAGCCGGAGCACCCCCTCCAAAGATGCTCACCCGTCAGCCGGTTTCCCACTCTCTCTGTCTCTGTGCGTTTATCTCTCTCTTGCACGCATTCTCTGTCTCTACGCCGTTTGTCTCCCTCGGAAAGCCGAGGCTGGGCCAAGCCGCCAAGCTCTGCTTGTGGCTCTTCATTACTCCTTTTATTTCTTCTTTTTGGAACTCCGGGCTGGCTGAGGAATGAGCAGGAGCCGCCACAGAGGCTTCCCTCCTTCCCCTCCCTCTTCTCATGACTCCATGGCCAGCTGTGGCAGGGCCGGGCAAGTGCTCATGCATGGGGAGACCTTTCTGAAGCGTGCCGCTGTGTGCGCACCTTTGCTGTGCTTTGGCCGAGCCCAGCCACTCACTTTTGAGGAATTTCTTCCCTCATGTGAGCACCTTCCTAGCCCCGCCACAGCTGGCCAGGGGGTCGTGAGAGGGGGAAGAGAAGGGAAGCCTCCGTGGTAGCTCCTTCTCGTTCCTTAGCCAGCCCAGAGTTCCAAAATGAAAGGAAAAGGAGTAGCGAAGAGCCATGAGCAGAGCTTACTCTGTTCAGAGAGGATTGAACTGGCCAGGCCCACTTAGGGGTAACTGGGTGGGACTGTCATTGAGTTGGCCACACCCACCCAGGTTTTGTGGCCCCCAGAGTATTCTTTTCTGTGGGAAACGGGCCGAAGTGGCTCTTTGAGTGAAAAAGTTTGCTGACTCCTGATCTAGGACAGTGGGTTTTTCAAATGTGGCCACTTTAAGATGTGTGGACATCAACTCCCAGAATTGTCCAGGCAGCTGGAAAATTCTAAGAGTGGAAGTCCACACTTTCTGAAGTTGCCAAATTTCAAAAAACTGATCTAATACATGCTGCATTCAGATATAGCCTAGCCTTGTTTGGCCTTCTGCACTGCACTTTGGCATTTGTAACATTGGTTAACTGAAGCCTTGGTTAAGCAAGTTAAGCAAGCAACCACACAGAGTAGATTCAATATAGAGCAATTGAATGTCATTTGAGTATTATGCAAAAACGGCAGTCAGGATAGTAACTTCAAGGAAAGACTAAAAAGGAACTGTCAATTGAAGCTTAAGTAGCTGATCTGACTGGTTATGTGTAGAAAGCTAGATTTAGATTGGGTTAGCATAAAAGGTTGTTCTGCCCCTGAATGGTATCTGTTATTGAAATACCTACAGAAAGTGACTTTTGGTGCCTCTACCTAATGGCTGTTCCAGGAAACAATCTAAAAACATGAGAATAAAGACTTAACTTGTAGGAAGACTTTTTAAATATATATTTTAAGCTTATTATCCCTCAAAGCAGCAAGTTGCGCAACTCCGGCCAAAGCGATATTGTCGCTTGTAATTATAGAACATCCAACACATATACAATGTCAATGAAGAGATGGCAAATTTAAGCCACTTGCTCCTTCCTGACATTTATACCTCCCAATATTAGCCTTACAGTAACAAAAGAATTAGATCTATATAGGATGGAACTCAGATCTTGGGAACTATTTTTAATGTGCATTTAGCAAATAAACATATAAGTACTAAACTTTCTGCACTGAACTGAGATCTTCTCTTAATATTCCTTGCAGGCTTTTTGCCTAATATCTAAATTCTCTTAGCATTACATATTCAGGATTTGTTGTTTTGATTTTTCAGAAATATTAACTTCAGGAAGAGATGGTCAGCTCCAACCACAATCAGCACTGGAAGTAAGCTTACCTCTTTGGAATAGTAAGACTATGTTTTTCTGAACTTCCCTAATCTTGTAGCTATCAAATATGCTGGATTACAATTCATATATGTTGTTGGTTTGTTTCATATAATTTGGCCATGTTCTCTGGGAATTATGGAGCATGAAACCAACATAACTTAGAACCCAAAATAGGAAATAACAAAATAATAACTAAGATAGCAAGAGGTTATATTTTATCTCTATTCCTTCATGGTGTTTGTGGTGGTGGCGGGTTTTATTCTTTTTATTTTGTTTGGTATGTTCTGCTCTGCTTTTTTAAATAGCTTTTTAGAAGATTCACAGGTTAGAACTTAATAAATTGGCAGCTCTTATGCATGTCTATATTCTGATTGTTATTAACTAAAAATGTATAATTCCCTTCCTTCTTCCAAAAAAACAGCTGCAGAACTTTGCCAAACATAATTTAACTCTATCACAGATACCAGTAACAAACCTTTGAAACACAAGATTAAGTAGCAAAGAGAAGTAATTAAGCAGTAAAAAGTAAAGCTGGCAGCAAATGGATCCAGAAAAGATTAATCTAGTTAGCACTTTGGGGCAAATAGTTCAACATAGGGAGCATCTTATCACCAACAAATGCCATAAGAGCACAGCAGTTAAAAGATAAGGCTGATTCATATAGGAAGGCATGCTTAAACATTTCAAAGTTGACAAATAACACTTTGAATTACACTTATACTGACAGCCAGTCCAGCTGATTCAGTATACTGTAGAGATTGTCTTCAGTACTTTGCCCAAAGCAAAATTCTAGATCCTACATTTTACATTAAAATGAAAAAGTATTATTTATAAATGTAATTATTAAAACATACAGTGGAACCCTCTGTTCACGGCCACAATTGGTTCCATAACTTTGGTTGTGAACCGAGTTGGTTGTGAATTGAAACGAATTTTCCCATTGGGTTGTATGGAAATACATAGGGATCCATTCCAGATCCCCATGACTCTCTTGTTGTTGTTTTTTAAGATTTTGAAGCACACAAATACAGGACTGTAGTTAAATATGCCACAGAATGCAGAGTGTAACAGTAAATTCCTTTAATACAAACACTGAGAAAACCATGAATAACAGAGAAACAACAGAGAAAACTTCAGTCGGTCGATTCTGATCGAGAGAGAGGTTGCTGTCTTGCGGGAGAGTCCGCCTCCGTGATGGAAGGAAGCTCTCCTTCAGGTGTTTTCTCTCTTGAGATTTCTTTGTCCTCAGGAAGTTTGGTTGTGAACTGAGGATTTGTTTGTGAACTGATTCAAACATTTAGCTAATTTTTTGGTTGTGAACCGAAGCATTTGTAAACCGAGGTTCCACTGTACATGATTTCCAGTGAGCAATTCCATGTAAAGGCAGGCAATGTTATTTGTAGCACAGATCACACTTTTAAAAACAAGGTGTTTTAGGGCTGAGGGAAGCATTGGGGACAAAACTGCTAGTTCTTTTTCATATTTTGAGAGATTTGGAAAGTTCAAGGCAGAATAGGTGAATTAATTCTAGTAGGAATTTTATTTTAAATTTCATAGTGCTGAATATGCATGATTTTTCCCCACATCTGGAGCTGAATGTGTGCACTCACATTTAAAACAATCCATTTATGGATCTGGCAGGTTTTGTAGTAGTACAGCTCCATTGCTTAGATATAATTTCATGTTGCTTATTCTCTTTTTAATAATAATTTTATTAAAGATTGCACTTACAATATAAACCAATACAAACAAAAAAACAAAAAAAAGAATTCAAAAGCTTGCTATATGGATGCTCTAATAGAATGTTTTTTTGCCATCATCGCAGTGGTATCTCCAAAATATAGTCCAACTTGTGTTCTGTTAAATTAATCATGAGTTTTTATTTGTTGTCCTATCATATACTCCTGCTGCTATTATATGGCCAAGATCCAGCCTTAACATCAAAAACTTTTAAAAATATTTCTTTAATACTAAGATTAGAATATTTTAAGACATAAGTTAATTCTTTCTCAAGTGGGTAATTAACTACAAAGCAGAGTAACTAAATTTACTGTGTGCTCTTACTCCAGATAAATTATTTGAATAACTATATAGACTAGAAAAGTTTGAGGAAGTTGCTTTGATACTGATAGATGGCAAAGTGATTTATAACACACACAGACATATATGCTTTTCTTTTTTGCTCATAGATACCCCCTCCCTACCACACACACACACACACACATTATTCTATTTTTAGTGTTTTACTTTTTTCTATCTGCAAATTAAATCTGGTAAATCTCATTGAGTTCAGTGGAAGGTGCATGGGAGTCTTTAGAACAAAAATGAAATATGCTGTGTCAATTCACTGTCTTCTTGAGAATTAGAACAAAACAGGATTACAGGTTTTCTGTAAGGAAAGCGGATAGACACTCCCAGCTGAATATTACCTATTTTTACAACTTGTAGATCTTACAACAGCAACTGGAATCATTTCAAACCCTTCAACAGCAAACTTTAGAGAATGTTAGCATGGTAAGAGTGCTTCATAAATATTCATGAAATAAGGAAAGAATATGTGATAATTTATTTCTTAATAAGGAGTGCATTTAAAAAAAAATAAACACATGTAATCAGTTTCATATATACACTTCAACACAGGGTAAGAAGTCCCAAGAATTCTTCTAAATTGTTATGTTCTTGTACTATATTTGGAGTTCCCTTTCCCCTACTTTCTATCATTGCAAATTCAATCTTTTTTCTTAAGTTAATTACTCAGGAGGGAGCGGAATCACAGGCTTCCTCATTTTGTGATAAATGTCTCCAAATGGATTGCCATCCCAGGTTATACTGAGAGGAAATCAAATATGTGCCTAAAACATTGATATTAATGAAAGGTGACACTGAAAAGATATGGAACAAAGTTCACTTTTCTGTTTTTTCCTAATACAGTAACCGCACCCTGATTTTTGCTTTCTTAGAGCAAATACATTGGTGACTAGTACTACATCAACTATTCCTGTTTTACTTCATCATATCAGTCGGATTCCTATATATAAAGCCCACAAGCAGATCATGAGCATAATTTATCACAGCTTTCTCTGGATTGTGTTGCCAAGACTCTTCTAATATACATCTGGCATTGAACTGCCCGTTTCTAAATAAGGATTAACCCACAGCCCATTAGCCTGAAGCAGATGGCAAAAGAAAATGAAATTCAAAACATGTAGCATTTGAAAGAAGAGCCAGGCCAAATCTGCTAATGCAAAAAAGAAAACGAGGGGGAAAAAAGCTCTCCTTCTCAAAGCATTAAATTTATTGTCTTCTCCTGGAAGAGCAGAGCAGTTCCTTCAAAGGCTTTTCCCCAGCAGGTTGTACATGCACATGTGCAGTCACTAGTGGTCCCACCAGGGCTGTTCTTTATTTCCATGATTTTGCATTCCTATCAAGTGTAGTTAGTACAGAAGAATAGAAGTGCAGAAGCTGGAAAAAAGTGCGGTTTTATTCAGGAAGAGTTTTATATGTAATATTTATGGATGTTTATTGTCAAACATATCAAGTTGTACATAGCCTATATTGTGTAGTCAGAAATATCACTGTCCATCCAATAGAGCACCAAATAATTTTTTCAAGGCTGAGTCTCTCCTAATTCAATAGGATTTACTTTTAAATTGGCAGAGTTAAACAACAATGCATATCTCAAATGTTCATTTGTGTTTATTCAGGTTCAAACTGAAATTCATGATATTCTTAATAAAAATCTAACTGATATGAAAAGTCCAGACAATTTACTTTTCCCCACCACATCTATCAACTTTACTACGGTATGCTCCTTTTTTTTTCTTACTAGTAAATACTTTGTGTATTAAAATCGGTATACTGTTGTTCTGGGAAAACCAAGAATCAAACTTTTTTAAAATTGGAATAATTCATTCATCACTTTTAATCCAAACAAGCATTTGTATGTAGAATGTAGTTCTATGTATTACATTGTAGCATAATGTTTTAAATTGTCCTGAACAATGCAATTCTTTTTCATGCTGTAGTTGTGGCAGCCTAATAATTACAAGGGTCAGTGTACTGGTCATTATTTTTGTAATTAATTTGTCTCTTTAAATCACTATTACTACAATGAACCCTGAGAATAATACAAAATGATTATTATAGGTGTTATCACCTGATACTTCCTGGAATATTGGTAAGGCCCAGTCAGAGGGTGCTTGGTCAAAAAAAAATTGTTACTCTGTTAAATCTCAGCAGGTGTTAGTGTGCATAGTAACTGAAGAAGAAACTTCTGGGAATCCATGTGAACCATTTGTTTTAAGGAAGAAATGTATATGTAAAAAACAAGGGGGAAGCTAAGCAAACTGAGTGAAGACCAGTTCTTCCAAGAATTAAACAAACACTCTTTAATCATATTTTGTGATACAATTATTGCTTACTATATTGAGAGAAAAGACTAGCTGATTCAGTCTTTTCCCTAAAACTGTTAGACATCAGGAAAAATGATATAACAGTAAGAGCAGTTCACCAATAGAACAATCTGCCTCAAAATGATGTTTAACAAACTACAGTAGTTGGGTTAAACTCTGTACTTAAAAAAGTAGAGAACAGCACCACAATTTAAAATACTTTGAAGTTTTATTAGTAAGTATACAGATAATTGGAAAAAGATATAATCCTCATATTTTTATGTATTTTTGCAAGGGGAGAAATTTTAAATTTTTTGAAGATTTTAAAAGCAGCTATTGTTTCCGTCCTATAAGCATTACTAAGCCTTGTTTGTTAAGCACTGAATAATCGTCTGATGTGCTACTTTGTTTCAGCCAAGAGCATATCAAGAAGCTCTTTATTTTAAGAAGCAGCTTCATCCTGATAAGAAATATGATACCAGTCATGGTTCAGAAAACAAGTTGAGCTCTGAATTTAAAAACAGAATTCTAAACAAATACAAAGCCACTGGACTATCAGAAAACCATATCCAAGAATCTAGGAACAAACCTGTTCTCTCTTTAAATAACGATGATGATGACATTAAGAATTTTGCCAACAGCACATTTTCTCCATCATGCATTGGTTTGGGCTCAGAAAAGATGACACACCTTAGATTATTAAAAAATTACAATGAACACAAACCCTCCACAGTATTCCATAACTATGAAGGGGAGGAATCTTTATCAGACAATGTAAGTCCTTTCAAAGATTTAAAAGAGGAAGATAAAAAGGTTACTAGACATGAATTGTCACATATCCTTGAACTTCAGAACTCTAACAGTGTTTGTGGCAAAGACAATGATTCTGGTTATTTATCAGAACAGGATTTAATAGAAAAAATAGTAGATATGTCAAATTATGATTTTAAATTGAGGAGGTTTTCAGAACTGGAAAGTTCAACAGATGAGTTTCAAACAGCCACTGCCTCATCTTCAGAAAATTATCAAGGTACACTGAAAACAGCATGCAAGGACAAATATAAGAATAAAGAACATCTCATGAATGATAGTGCAATTGACAAATTGCAGATAAATCTGTTCTCCAAAGTACTAAAAAAAAATGAAACACAACTGCTTAAGTCAAATCAAGAGTTCCAAAACTATGTGGACCTGGAATTCTCTGATATAAATTCTGTACCTGATGATTATGCTGAAAGCCGTAGACTTCTGCACTTGCCATTGGGAGAGTCTGACCATGGTCAGAAAAAAGAGATGATTCTACACGAAGACATGAAAACACAAATGAAACCTCTTGCTGATGTTATACAGTGTTTGACAGAGCAAAATTCAAAATATCAAAATCAAATTAAGGAATTGCATGATGAGAATAATAACCTTCAGGGGAAATTAGTTAAATCAGATGGAGATAGCAAGGAATGCCTGAAAGAATTAAAGCGATTACTGAAGAAATGCAAAGAACTTCAACAGCAAAAGTTAGCCCTGGAAGAAAAGCAGGATCAGCTATATGATCAAAATCAGCGGATAATGAGAGATGTAAATTATTTTCAGAAGAAAGATCAAAAAGCCCAGGAAAGTTTGGCTATTTTCTCAAAAGAAAAAAGTAATCTCATTGCAACCTTAGGATCTTTGGAAAATAAAGTTTTACTACTTCAAGAAGAAAAAAAGACATTGGGGGATGAAATCTGCCAACTTAAAGAAGAAAAACAATTGTTAGGAAAAGAGCTTGGAGAAAAACAGAATGAGATACAAAAATTGAAAGAAAATGAGAAGATTGCAGTATCAGATATGGAAGCTGTTCTTAGAATGTTACAGTCATTTAAAGATGAAAAACTGAATTCTGATAAAACATTACATGTGGCACTGAGTTCTCAAAAAGTGCTGGAGAAAGAACTTCAGGATGCCCAGACAGACAGAGCTCAAGTTGAAGAAAAGCTTCTGACTGAACGTAAAAATGCAAAACTAGAAAGTGGAGTTTTGAAAACTACTTTATCCAATACTGAAAGAGAATGTGACCGACTAAGAACCATGATAACTACTGTTACAGAAGACAACAAGGTTCTCAAGAAGCAGCTGAATGAATTTAAACAGGAAACCTATGAATGTAAGCATAAAATAAGACAACTGAGTGAAACGCTCTTACTAAAAGAAAATGTTACACGTTCTATAGAGAACGAAAGAGATGCACTGAGGTTTGAAGCACAGCGTCTTCAAAAGAACAATGCTAACCTCAAAGAGCAAGTTACTGCTTTGGCCAACGAACAATATAAGCAAGAATGCAAATCTAGAAGCCAAAAGAAAAATGATTTCTCTCTAGATTCTACTCAAATTTGTGAAGAAATATCTAGGTATCAACGTATTTCTTTAATGCGCGATCTACCAGGTAAGTTTTGGTATCTGATATATATTTTAAGAGCCTTCATGACACAGTGGTTAAAGTGCAGTATTGCAGGCAAACTCTGCCCACAGCCTGGAGTTCAATCCTGACAGAGCTCAAGGTTGAATCAGCCTTCCATTCTTTGGAGGTCTGGAAAATGAGGACCCAGATTCTTGGAGGCGATATGCTGACATTGTAAATCGCCCAGAGAGTGCTGTAAAGCACTATGGGCTGATATATAAGCCTAAGTGCTATTGCTAAAAATCTATTTGAAGTTAAATTCTTAGTTAAATTAAGTTGAATAATTAGTTTGATTTAATAATTAATTGATTATTAAATTTATATTACTAAATTAAACAAGTAAATTGTTCTATGAAAAATACTATACTTAAAAACCAGTGCCAATATTAATACATCAAGCTGAAGGGGCTCAGCATTGTGTTCAGCAGAGCCTTTTCCATTTATATGCATACAAATGCTTATCCCTTTTCTGTTCTGATACCTACAAATGTACACGCAAATCAAGGTGAACCAGCCATGACCTTTAGTGGGAGATTTAGATACTATTCCCCTTTAGCAGGCAGAAAGACGAGTTGAAAGGCTTTATGGACTGTTTTCTGCAAATTCGAACTTGTGTATGTCCAATATTCAGAACGGAGAATGCAAGTACATTCAAATTGACCTTTTTTTATATATCTAGAGGCATTTTAAATTAGGCAAGTAAAGTTTTTACAGAAGTAACCAATCAATATTTTGTAAGAGATTTCTGAAGCTCTAGTTCTATTTAAATTTACAGTTCGGGCAAGGAAAGAGTTTTATTTTTTTTCAAATAATCTTTATTACAAATTTTTCCAAAACAATTAACCATTAACCAAATTTTCCATTCACCATAACAGTGCTTACATGTCCACCATATTTACATATATACAATTACATAAGTTACCAACCAATACCATCACATTTCTACCCTTTACAACACCAATCCATTGTTCAGCTCTATTTTCTTACGTTCTGTTTATCTATTACCCTTTCTCTAATCCCTTTTCATTCTTTTTGCCATCCATATATACCACAAATTCAAACATAAAAAAAAAATCAGTGTCCCCTTTATCTCTTAACAACTTAGTCTATCCAATTCTGCACAGTCCATAATTTTCTTGATCACTGTTCCCTCTGGTGGTATACTACTGTCCTTCCAAAACTGAGCAAATATTATTCTTGCAGCTATTATTATATGAAGAGTCAGGTACCACATGTTCATGTTGATATTCTCCAGTCTGATTCCCAATAGGTGTGTCTCTGGTTTCAGCTCTTTGTTGTGCCCTGTTATTTCCAGTAGCCATCTTTGAGTTCTTTTGCAAGGAAAGACTTTTAGATGACCTACTGAAGTGAATGTGGAATAGGCCATGTATTTTAATTGCTAGAAGGCCTATCAATGTACCAGAAATATTGATTAGAAATGAACAAGCATTCAGATAACATTTTAGCACTATTAGTGTATAGATTTGTTGTTATCACAAATTGCCTCCTTTGATTTTGTTGGTAAAGAAAACTGTCTTTTTTTCTAGGCAGCTCCAGGCAAACTCCATCAATCAATTCTTCAAAGACACTATAATAAAACATCTTTGAAACCTGTTTAAAACTCTTACCTAATTACTACCACTTTTCTTTAAGCTTTATGGTAACTTTTAAAATAATATTCCAGAGGTAATCAACAACAATGACATTTCACACAAACACACATACATATGTGTATATACACCATATATTATACACCATATGTGTGTGTGTGTGTACGTGTGTGTGTGTGTGTGTGTGTGTACGTATGTGTATGTATGTATGTATGTATGTCTCTCTCTCTCTCTCTCTCTCTCTCTCTATATATATATATATATATATATATAATGTTTATGTATCTGTTGGTGTGTGTTTTATTATT
>JANHFR010003999.1:249902-263003 GCA_032468015.1 Mimophis mahfalensis
ACTATTCAAAATCTTAAAAGACGATGCAGTAAAAGTGCTACACTCAATATGCCAGCAAATTTGGAAAACTCAACAGTTGCCACCGGATTGGAAAAGGTCAGTTTACATTCCAATTCCAAAGAAGGGCAATGCCAAAGAATTTTCCAACTTTCACACCATCACACTCATTTGACATGCTAGTAAAGTTATTCTCAAAATCCTACAAGCTAGGCTCTAACAGTATGTAGACCCAGAACTACCAGAAGTACAGGCAGGATTTCGAGGAGGCAGGGGAACTAGAGATCAAATTGCCAACATACGCTGGACCCTAAGAAAGGCTGAGCGCCAAAGAATTGAGCCCCTTGAACTATGGTGCTGGAGAAGACTCCTGTGAGTCCCTTGGACTGCAAGGTGATCGAAACAGTCAGTCCTACAGGAAATCAACTCTGACTGCTCTTTAAAAGGCCAGATCCTGAAGATGAAACTTAAATACTTTAGCCACCAAATGAGAAGGAAGAACTCACTGGAGAAGAGCCTAATGCTGGGAAAGATTGATGGAAAAAGAAGAATGGGACAACAGAGAATAAGGTGGCTGGATGGAGTCACTGAAGCAGTCAGTGCGAGCTTAAATGGATTCCGGGGGATGGTAGAGGGCAGGAAGGTCTGGAGGAACATTGTTCATGCGGTCGCGATGGGTTGGACACAACTTCACAATTAACAACAACAATAGATATTTCTCAGTGTAGAAAATCTAATGAAGAAAATGTGGGAGGAAAATTACTCTTTCTTGTTGTTTTACAGTGTAAGAAGCCTCCTAGTAAATGCAATTCACACACAGCTAGCAGATATGGAAAGATGCATTTTGCAACATACGAGAGGAACATCAGTTGTGGTGCCCGAACAATTTCATTTCATGTTACCAGGAAAAAAGCATCTAGTAACAGTTTCGTTTCCTAGAGGCATTTCTGATGATAAGCTGGAGACTTATCGAAAGGTATCTGATGCTAACCCAAATATTTAGAGTTATTAAACTTTTATAGATCATTAAATCATAAGGTTGTTAATATAATCCCCTTCTACCCCTGTTCTGGGTATGAATTTCAAGAGTTATTTTGATTCGAATGCATGGATTCTGTGTATGATATTTTACTTTTTATAGGTAAAAGAAACTGATAAATAAAAGAATAGGGCAGGAAGATGCTGTTTTTTTAAAATAAAAGCAATATTAATTTTGAAAGTATGCCCATTATAAAACAGAAAAAAATGTCTGGAACTTTTAATGATTTACTTGCTCATCCTCGTTCACATTTGCCTTGCATTTAGGAATTACATGGGCAATTTAATCTACCGCTTGATAGGCCTTATTTCCGAAGAGCTAATGCCTATCACTTTCCTGATGAATCTTTTAAAGATGGTTATCTCAGAAACCCACATCTATATCTCAATCCACCTGGAATAGAGACTGGTATGGTGAGTTTCCTTTCTCCATTTCCTTTTCTAATATCAAGTCTAGTGGCTGTACTTCATGCTTCTCCCAGCATTGAGGGCAGCCCAGCAACCTTTGGAGAAGGGCAGAAACAGATGATGCCACTGGCTGCTGGACCTCCACCCATCAAAAGTAGCATTTTCCCACTCCAGGGTAGCCCAATCTACCTGCTGCCTTTTATTACATCCAAAAATATATTTTTGTTCTATTTAGTGGCTGCTGCTCTGGCGGCTTTATGCATCACCCAATCCCCACCTTTGACAGCTTTTATACAGGGCTGCCTACTATGAAAGGCTGCACCTTTGGGGGGGTGGGGGATTTCTTAGTATAGGGATTTGTGAAATACAGTTTCTTTAAAAACAAACAAACAAACTAGGTGAAGTTGAGAAGAATTCTGCCAAGTTTCTTTTTAGCCATGAAATACAGTTTCCCTCACCTCACCCATTCTAAAAGATCCTTTTAAAAGGGGTGAGATAAGAGAAGGAAGGCATCTGCTTTCCCTGAGATAGGTGGTAGAGGAAAAGAAGCAGGATGATCCAGCAAGTGATAACCAGGGTGACCACAGTAAGAGAAACCTTGGCCCTCAGAGTGGCCAGAATGAAGAAATGGGAAGGATGATAGAAGGTGACAAAGGATTTCTTAGGCTGGCTTCCTTTCCAGCTGCTTTATGCATGGAACTCAAGCAGCTAAAGGTTACAGTGTAGAAAAGCTCTAAGACAAATATAAGTAGAAGCTGAGAACAGAAGCTGCAGATACAAATTCCAGATTTTTCTCTCTGTCAACAATAACAGAAATTAAAGACACCCAACCATCATTTCCAGTGCACTCTTTTGATTCATATTTGTTCTAGAGAGGTTGATGAGATCTTGTTGGGAAATCTTACAAAGTTCATTGAGAACAATGCTTTTTTTGTAAAGCTTGCTTTTTAAGAAGAATCTTTGCTCCAGAACTTTAATAACATAATTGCCATGATATCTTTCTGATAGCAGCTACTCCATCTGGAAGTATTAGAAGGAAAGACAAACGCATTCCATGGTTTTAATCATCAGTAATGCCCACTTGCAGACTTCCTTCCTAACTTAACTTTATGATTCATTGGCTTGAATTGTTTTTCAAATATGTAATCAGTAACTACAGATTATCTTCATTTTCATTATATATATTTCAGAGGCCACATGTTAACTCTTAAGTAAATGTTACTATTCTGATATGTACAAATTGTGCTCTCTTTTTGGACACAGGTGTATTTAGTGTACGGCACGTATAGTTATCATCATTACATGCAAGATTGTACAGATGATAATGGATGGGGCTGTGCTTATCGATCTCTACAGACTATATGTTCCTGGTTCAAGCATCAGGGGTACACAGACAGAGGAATCCCTACACACAAGGAGATACAACAGGTATAGATGTTTTCTAAATCTGGATTCTCTAGAGAAAACAGCTCCTGCTCCTGAAGGAATATTTTATTTAAGCACTTGCCCACACTCGTTCTAAATCAGTGGTGTCTAACCTTTGTCAGACTGAGGGCCATCTTTGGTGATTGGCAGCATCTTTGACTTTAGGAGCAAGCCAGGTGCCATACAATATAGACAAACAGTGGTGCTGAGGTCAGGACAGATTGTAGATTCTAAATGTGCTCCATCACTGCAGCAATTCATACAATTTCCAAATCTTTGCTTAAGTCTGGTTCTCGCCAAGCTGTAAATCTTTTCCTCATTTGTGTCAGTTTAGGTTTCAGTTTGAGGTTCACTGGATGGAATACCTGGTGGCTGGTTTTCTACATTTTACATTTTAATAGTGTTCCCACAGTAGCTATAAATACGAGGAGCAATTCAAGTTGGAGACATTTGTGTGATTTTGCAAATGACCTGCTAATATTTATTGAAGTAGCCAAAGATACATATTATGCAACCATCTTGTATGAAGCACTGGGGCTAATTTAATTTTTAAAATAAAATCCCTTTCTTTGCCCCTGGCCTATACTGAATTGGATTGGATAGAATTATGTGAAATTGACTGTTACCTTATTCCATCTTTCTCTTCTGACATAACTGAAGGTGCTTGTCAGTGTTGGAGACAAGCCACCCAACTTTGTTGGATCGTGCCAATGGATTGGTTCTATTGAAGTGCAACTTGTGCTGAGTCAGCTATTAGGGATAACTTCAAAGATACTGTTTGTCAGGTAAGATCACTTAGTAATCACCAACAATTTTGTATTAGCTTACTTTCATATCCAGTACAGCTTTCAGCCCAAAATTTCCATTGCTAGCAAGGCAGTTGAGTTTTGTCCCATTTTATGACCTTTTTAAGGTACAGTTGTTAACCAAATCACTGCAGTTGTTAACTGAATCATGCAGTGTTAAATGAATCTGGCTTCCTCCATTAACTTTATTTACAAATAGTGATCTCATGACCCCAAATCGGTTGCCAAGAGTCTGGATTTTGATCACATCACCATGGAAATACTGCAACAGTTATATGAAAAACAATTGTAAGTCACTTTTTCAGTGCTGTTGTAACTTCAAATGGTCACTAAATGAACTGTTGTAAATTGAAGACTAAATGTAATCTATATTCAGAATTAATGCTATGACAAGTACCACTTAATCTGTCTTCATTATAGGCATAAGAATATGATGTAGGCTCTTTTCCCATCTAAGCCTTTTCCATTTGGCCAGTTTACAACTTTATATTGGTGGATCCATATAAACACTGCCCAGATAAGAGCCATTGTGATGTAGCGTGTAGTATTGGATTTGCACCAGGAAGTCTTGGTTCAGTTCCCTTTTCAGCTAGAGAATTTCACTGGGTGACTTTAGGTCAGTCATTCCCATTTAGTCCAACCTATTTTGCTTTTGTGGGAAAAAAAATGACAGGTGTGCTGTGTATACCACCTAGCTTCCTCAACAAAAGGTAGGATAAATGAAGGAAGGAATGCTGGATGGAAGATCTACGTAGAAAATAAATAGATTAAGGCCTAATTAATCAATTGTACACCATATCATTCATCCATCCATCCATCCATGTATGTATGTATCTATGTATGCATGCATGCATGCATGCGTCTGTCTGTCTGTCTGTCTGTCTGTCTGTCTGTCTGTCTGTCTGTCTGTCTATCTATCTATCTATCTATCTATCTATCTATCTATCTATCTATCTATCTTTATTTATTCATTGTTTGTTTGTTTGTTTGTTTATTGGATTTATATGCTGCCCTTCTCCCAAAGGACTCAGGGCGGCTTACAACCATAAAAGACAAATCGTACAAAATTAAAAATAAATTAAACCAGATCTGGTTATAATTAAATAATTAAAATTAGGTTAAAATTTAAGTAAGACCCATTACTATTGAAATTAATATTATATCAGGCTAGGCTAGCTTGTTGAAAAAGCCAAGTCTTAAGGGTGTGGTGGAAAGCCCGAAGGTTGGGGATAGTCCGGATCTCCGGGGGGTAACTCATTCCATAGGGTTGGTGCTCCCACAGAGAAGGCTCTCCCCCTGGGGGTCACCAGCCAACATTGTCTGGTCAACGGCACCCTGAGGAGGCCGCCTCTGGGATCGTACTGGATGCTGGGAGGCTATTGGCGGCAGTAGGTGGACTTGCAGATAACCTGGCCCTAAGCCATGGAGCACTTTGAAGATTGTAACTAGTACCTTGAATCGCATTCAGTAGACCACCGGCAGCCACTGCAGGTCGCACAAGAGAGGTGTAACATGAGAGTGTCAAGACACCCCCATGACAACTTGTGTGGCTGCATTCTGCACTAGCTGCAGTTTCCGAGGGCTCTTCAAGGAAAGGCCCATGTAGAGAGCATTACAGTAATCTAGACGAGAAGTGACAAGGGCATGAGTGACTGTGCGTAAGGCATCCCGGTCCAGAAAGGGATGCAACTGGTATACCAGGCGAACCTGGTAAAAATACGGCTGTAAGATGGTTCTCTAAGTTCAGTCTGGTATCCAGGAGGACGCCCAAGTTGCGAGCCCTCTCTGAGGGGGTCAAGGTCTCTTCCCCTGTCGTCAGTGTAGGAATACACTGAGCAAAACAGGACGCTGGAAACCACAGCCACTCAGTTTTGGAAGGACTGAGTCTGAGCCTGTTCGTCCCCATCCAGATCCGTATGGCTTCAAGGCACCGGGACATCACCTTAACGGCATCATTGGGGTGGTCCGGGGTGGAGATGTAAAGTTGGGTATTATCAGCATACTGATGATACTGAACCCCAAAACCACAGATCTCACCCAGCGGCTTCATATACAGTAAATGTTGAACAGAAGGGGCGAGAGAACCGACCTCTGTGGCACACCACAAGCGAGGGGCCTTGGAGTCGACCTCTGTCCCCCTCCCAACACAAACTGCGAACAACCCAAGAAGGAGGAGAACCACCACAAAACGGTGCCCCCCACTCCCAGCCCTCGAGTCAATGCAGTAGGATACCATGGTTGATGGTATCAAAAGCCACTGAGAGGTCTAATAGGACCAGGACAGAAGAACATCCCTCTGTCCCGGGCTCACCAGAGATCATCAACCAACCCGACCAATGCCGTCTCTGTGCTGTGACCAAGCCTGAAGCCAGATTGAAATGGATCCAGATAGGCAGTTTCATCCAGGTATTGGGGGAGTTGTTGTGCCACCACGCTCTTGACAACCTTTGCCACAAAACGAAGGTTGGAGACTGGACGATAGTTGGCCAAAGAAACTGGATCCAGGTTCAGCTTCTTGAGGAAGGGTCTCACCACTGCCTCTTTCAAGGCTGCGGGGACAAACCCCTCACTCAATGAAGCATTGACAATTGCCTGGATCCAGCCTCGTGTAACCTCCCAGGAGGCTGAAACCAACCAGGAGGGACATGGGTCCAGTAAACAAGTGGCAGCACTAAGTTTCCTCATAATTCTGTCCATGCCCTCAGGAGTCACAGGGTCATACTCTTCCCAAATCACATCCTCAGGACTAGCTTCAGTCATCTCGCCTGAAACTACCCAGTCAGAGTCCAAGCCAATCCGGATCTGAGCGATTTTGTCGTGCAGATATTGAACAAATTCCTCAGCCTTATCCTGTAAAGGATCCTCCCTCACTCCTTGATTAAGTAAGGAGCAGGTCACTCTAAACAAGGCGGCTGGGTGATTATCTGCGGACACAATAAGAGCGGAAAAATATTCACATTTTGCCGCTTTTATTGCCACTAAATAAGACTTAATACAAGTTCTTACTAATGTCCGGTCAGATTCAAACCTGCTGGCCCTCCAATCGCTCTCAGGGCATCTTCTCTGGCATTTTATCTCTTGTAGCTCTTCAGTAAACCAGGGAGCCACCCAGGATCGGTTCCGGTCAGAGGTTGTAAAGGCACAACTCAGTCCAAGGCCCCAGTGGCTGCCCTATCCCAGGCCTCCAATAGGACCTCAGCCGAGCCATCTGCAAGGGCTCTGGGAAAAGTCCCAAGCTCCATCAGGAACCTTTCTGGGTCTATCAGGCGTCAGGGGCGGAACCACTTAATTGGCTCCGCCTCCCTGCGGCGGGGTGGTGGTGGCAGAATGGAAGTTAAGCCTCAAGAGGTAATGATCAAACCATGACAGGTGTTGAATAACTATATCCCCTCTACCTAGATCATTTATCCACTGTCCAGAGACAAAGGCTAAGTCGACTGTGGGTGGGGTTTTGAATTAACCGAGTCAGGTCCATAGCTATTATGGAAGCCATGAACTCCTGAGCCAACCCAGATGCCTCACCAATGGTAGGCAAGTTGAAATCCCCCAGGACCATAAGTCTGGGGGAGTCAACTGCCAACCCGGTTATTACATCTAGTAGCTCAGGCAGGGCCAGTGATACGCAGCAGGGAGATAGGTACGTAATCAAAAGGCCCACCTGCACTCCCAAGCCCCGCTTCAAGGAAAGGGACTCACACCTGCCTGTCTGAGGAACAGTGACCTTGTGAGGACAAAAACTTTCCTTAATGACAACCGCCACACCACCACCCCTGCCCTGGACTCTCAGCTGGTGAAACACCCGGGAACCTGGAGGGCATAATTCGGAGAGGGAAACCCCCCCTCTTGGCCCAACCAGGTCTCTGTAATAAAAGCCAGGTCTGCTCTCACCTCCTGAATGAGATCCCAAATGAGGGGAGAATTATTAACCGTATATAACATCATCATAGGTTCTTGACTATTTTGCGACAGTTATGTGGTGAAAGTTGTAAAGAGGGGACTTCATTTGGCTCTAAATTATGAACCTCAGAATGGAGATTGCTATATTTCATTATTCTTCTTTCTCAAATTACCAGTTCTAAATTATCATTCATGCTAGCATTAGTGCTATTTTTTTTTTTTGTAGCCAGGGATCTGAAATGGCTTCTCAAGGAAGAGAACTTGCTAATCATTTCAAGACTGAAGGAACACCAGTGATGATTGGTAATTTTTTTAATTTTAAAATATTTTACTGGCAGTTTATGAATAAAGTGGTGGGTTGAAGATTCTGATTTGTTCCCTGATTCTCTGAGCCATATTATTTTAGAATGTGTGTTAGAATGTTCACTCACATTAAAAAAACCCATGATTCTGGAGATAAGAAATTTAGGAAAAGCTATAGCCTACAGACAACATAGTGATCGTCCAATTTCATTGGAATGTTTTTTCAATTCAATTGAAATGTTTTCAGACAATGGGATAGCTGCTCATTTGATCTATATATATAAAGCAGAGTGTGGCAGGTGGAACGGCGTGTGTGCGTTGTGTGTGACACAAGACTGCTCCAGGCAGTGGTCAATGATTCGTTAGAGGAGGGTGTCTTTCCTTCCGCCTTGAAGGAGGCGGTGGTGAGACCCCTTCTCAAGAAGCCTGCCTTGGACCCAGCTGTTTTGAATGACTTCCGTCCTGCCTCCAACCTTCGCTTTGTAGCGCAGGTTGTTGAGAGCATGGTGGCATGTCAGCTCCCATTGGTCCTGGAGGAAGCGAGCTATCTGGACCCACACCAATCTGGCTTCAGGCCCGGGTACATCATGGAGAGGGCATTGGTCGCGCTGTTGGATGATCTCCAGTGGACCTGGGACAGGGGTTATTCCTCTGTCCTGGTCCTATTAGACCTCTCAGTGACTTTTGATACCATCAACCATGGTATCCTGCTGCAGCATCTCAGGGGATTGGGAGTGGGAGGCACTGTTTTACAGTGGTTCTCCTACCTCTTGGGCTGCTTGCAGTTTGTGTTGGCAGGAGGGCAGAGATCAGCCCTGAGGTCCCTCACTTGTGGGGTGTCGCAGAGGTCAGTTCTCTCTCCCCCCCCTGTTCAACATTTACATGAAGCCGGTGGGTGAGATTATGCATGGTTTTGGGGTGAGGTATCACCAATATGCAGATGATACGCAGTTGTTTATCTCCATCCCAAACCACCTCAGTGATGCCCTCAGTGTGATGTCCTGGTGTTTTGAAGCGGTGTGGGTCTGGATGGGGAGGAACAGGCTCAGGCTCAACCCCTCTAAGACTGAGTGGCTGTGGATGCCAGCATCTCGTATTGTCCAGGATGTTCCATCTTTGGTAATGGGGCGGAGGTGTTATCCCCCTCTGAACAGGCGCGCAACTTGGGCATCCTCCTGGATTCATGGCTTACTTTGGAGGAACATCTGACAGCCGTGACCAGGGGGGTGTTTGCACAGGTTTGTCTCATGTGCCAGTTGCGCCCCTCCTGGACTGAGATGCGCTATCCACGGTCACTCATGCTCTTGTCACCTCTCGCCTTGACTACTGCAATGCTCTCTACATGGGGCTGCCCTCGAGGAGCACAAGGAAGCTTCAGCTGCTGCAAAATGCAGCTGCGCAGGTAATGATAAGAGTATCCTGATACTCCAGTGTTACACCCCTCCTGCGCGAGCTGCATTGGCTGCCGGTTGCCTTCCGCGTGTGCTTCAAGGTGCTGGTTATGACCTATAAAGCCCTACATGGCTTAGGCCCAGGGTACTTGTGGGAACACTTTCTGCCAGCTACATCCTCCCATCGCCCCGTATGCACTCACAGAGTGGGTCTCGTCAGGGTGCCATCAGCCAGAGTGTCGGCTGGCAACCCCCAGGGGGAGGGCCTTCTCTGTGAGCACACCGACCCTCTGGAACAAGTTACCCCTCGAGCTCCGGATGGCCCCTGACCTCCAATCCTTCTGCCGCGACCTGAAGACCTGGCTATTCCAACAGGCTAGCCTGGATTGATTTTTGGGGTTTCAATTGGATTTCTTAAATTTTCATTGTCATGTAATTGGCTTTTATTGTCTATTAGGGTTTGTGGAATTGGTAGTTTAATTCTCTTTTTAAATTTTGTATTTTCTGTTTTTAATTGCTGTAAACCACCCTGAGTCCTTCAGAAGTAGGGTGGCATATAAGTTCCAATAAACTCTAAACATTTTGACAGCTTCACATACAGCTTGGCCACAAGGAGTTTTCCAGCACTTGAACTGGCTGTCAGCAGACTTTTGGTACCAAGACAAGGACACACTAACCCAGAGAGACAGTGTGGCTTGGAAAGGATTAAAACTGTACGTTCCCAACACAATGCAAATCCAAGTTCTGTGGTGGACAGGTAAAGCTTACCTGTCCACCAAATATTTGAAGTTACAATGGCCTTCAAGGAAGTTAGGGCTTTTTAAGTTACCCTTACATTGTGTTATTTGCTATTTGTTTTGACAAATGAAAGAGTTGACAAGGATATAGTACTGTTAAGCATGTTTTCTTTATCACAGTTACCATAATTGTTTTATCAAGGATAGGTCCTCTTACCATATGGTTAAGAAGCAGGGTTAACATCCATTCCCAAAGGCTGTATACATTGTGTGACATACCAAGTGCATGCCAACATCCAAAGGAAGCCCTCATGGACCTTCTCGCTTACTAAAAGGGAGGAAACCACTGCACAAAGCAGTCCCTCATTGAGAATTGACATGTTTGTTTTGCAGCAAAGGACACTGAAAATGAGTTGTATATATTGGTGGTCCAATAGTAAAGAATTTCCATGGAACACACTGCTTCAGCTTTATCTTCAGCTTTATCTTTTCTCCGTCCTTCCTAGGTGGTGGAGTCTTGGCACACACTATATTAGGAGTGGCATGGAATGAGATCACGGGGCACGTTAATTTTTTGATTCTGGATCCACATTATACTGGTGCTGAGGATCTGCATGTTATATTAGAAAAGGTGAGACACTCCTCACAAGTGACTTACATACCAGAGCTTTTGATTTTTAAAAGCATTCATTCATTCAAAGCATTTTTAAAAAGCATTCATATTCATTGTTCTTAAATGTACAATTTTAATTTCTATATAGGAGAGAGGTCTTGTCAAAGAAACATACACTGTAACTGTACTGTAGTAACATACATTTTGTTTAAACTAACCCATAAACCAATGCAATCAGATTCACAAAATCCTCTTGAATACTGCTGAAATGTTTCAGCAGAAACTAGAAATATCTTAAGTGGAAATAGCTTAACTTAATAAATCTGAACTTCAATTAGTTTTAAAATACACATATTTCCATGTTTTTATTTATTACAGAGAATCTGAATGAATGAACAATGTGTTGTTGTTTTTAGCCAGAATAGAATATATGCTGTTATTTGTAAGTTTTTCTTTCTGGGAACATTGTTGAAACACTCATTTTCATAAATTCCAAGTAGGATGACCTTCACATCAGAGGTGGTATTCAACCAGTTCCAACAGGTTCCGGAGAACTGGTAGAGAACTTTTTGTCTGATTTGGAGAACCACCTCTGATTGGCCGACACTGGCAAATACCACCTCTGATTGGCTGATAGCATAGCCACGCCCACCAAGCCATGCCCACAGAACCGTTAGTAAAAAAAATTGAATCCCACCACTGTTTCACATGTTAAAATCTTGGTGAACTGTTCTACATTTGGAGTTTGCCTTTGTTTTCTAATTGTCATTAAAAGTGTGGAAAATAGTGAATTGCTTAGAGTGTGCGAGTGTGTGGTTTAAAGAAAATAAACATTGTTTCTGGCTTTGATTAAGCTTTGTGTACTGCTTTATTCTTAAACTTCTTTTAAATGAATACATTTAATAACTTCTTTCAATGAAGTGTCGGATTAAACACATTGTTGACTTAGATGCAAACCCTAATAGTGAGCAATTGAAATGGAAGCAAAAGCTGTTTTTGTTATATTATGTTATATTATGTTATATTAATGTTAATAAATATATCAAATAAATTTCTGTTATTCTATTTTACTAAACTATAAATAGTTAATATCCCCTTTATTTGAGGTCTACTCTTGATTAATTTAAAGGCACTCCATCAATTCAGTGTAATTTTCTGGCAATTTGTTATTCAAATTCAGTTTGTAAAAGAGTTCATCTCTGGCAAACACTGTTTTCTGTTTTTATAGCTTTATTTTACAGATAATTGGAAGTTTATTGACTACATTTACATTGTAAACACTTATCCAGTGAACAGAGGCATAAGCCAAATACAATCCTGTTATCTCAAAATGCATAAATCTGCTGCTGAGTAGCTGTAATTATTTATAGCTTTAAATTTAGCTTTTGTGCATGTACGAATACATAAAACCAGTTCTTTTACTAACACATCAGCAATGAATTAAAGCAGTGATTTTCATTTTCTCCTCCCCTTTTTTACAGGGCTGGTGTGGCTGGAAGGGTCCAGATTTCTGGAACAAAGATGCTTACTATAATTTGTGTCTACCTCAGCGACCAAAGTGTATTTGAATACTTGCATTGAATGATACAGTTGTGATAAACTAGCTGCTTTGTGTATATATTGTTTATTTGTATTTAATATCGTGCTTGTCATAATTCCATTGAAATAAAATTACTGCTCCAGTATTTCAGAGCACAAATTATGTACAAGATTATTTTTCAAATAAAATCTGATAATATCCTGTTAATTTTGAGTAGCTTCCTGCTTTTGTCATCAAATATTAACAACTCATTTCTATACCTGTCCTTTGAAAGTGGCATGCTCCCAGCGTAATGTTGAATAGATTTACAATCTCAGATTTGCAGCAACAGAAGTAAGAAGGCATAGATACAGTGGAAGTTTTTACAAAAAGGATTTGTACAAAATTTGCTGACAGAGGCACACCTACAGAACACAATTTTATCAACATAATACATATTAGTTTAATCTGAAAAATGTGCTGATTGTCAGGATACTATCTACTGCTTTGCTTATTCGTGTATTCACGTGAATAAAGACCAGTCACAAAATTAATGATACATGAGTCAATGGCAGAAAAATATTACTGTATTGTGCGCACACAGAAATTATATGAAAAGATCTTCAAGAAGAAGAACACACTCGAACACACTCTCCTTTGAAGAAGGCATTTTTCAAAATACTGTGGCAGCCTTCTACATCTGGAAGAATCTACACAGAATCTACATCTGTGGCAGCCTTCCACGTATGAGCCCGAAGATGGTAAATGAGATTTTACCGAAACGTCGCTACAACTTTAACAGCACAACTATGAAGACGTGGGAAAATACCCGAACAAAGCATAATGCCATGCACATACCCGCGAAAACATAAGAAAACATATATAGATATAAGGTAAAGGTTCCCCTCGCACATATGTGCTAGTCGTTCTCAACTCTAGGGGGCAGTGCTCATCTCTGTTTCCAAGC
>JANHFR010004000.1:12486-31264 GCA_032468015.1 Mimophis mahfalensis
TGGGTGGGGTGTGCCTTGGTTGGAGTTCTTAGGGGGTTTCTGTTTGGGCCCAGCTGCTTGTCCAGTCTGCGATGTATTAACACTCTTGTCCACAAATGCTGGTTTCCAGATGGGAGACAATCTTGTGGAGTCGTCTCTTTTATATATATATATACATACATACATACATACATACATACATACATACATATGCCATAATTCACTTCTAGATACAGCAGCAATAGCTGACCAGAAATCGATAAATGCTGCATAGAGGGATTGTCCTGAGTTGTGGGTATACTGTTCTACAAGGTGTTGTAGCATCCGATCATGGTCTAATTGATGAATATGTCACTAAATAAAACCATGTAATTTGCAAATTTTTTGCAAAATAAATTCAAATTAACATTCCTATAAACTATACAGCTTTAATACCAAAGCTTGGATACAAAGATCCATTTGATCCATTTAGATTATGAAATAAAATAATCATCAGTTTTGTGTGCTCCTTTAAGAAAATATCCTTAAATGTACTTTAGAATAATAGCACTACAGTGAGGAAGTCACTAGGATGATCGTAGATAGCAAGCAAAAAGGTTCCTGACCTTTTAGTGTTTCCAAGATATAATTCACAAAGTTCTAGAACAAGTAACATTTTATAAATATAGTTTGATATACCTTAAAAGAATAAATTATCTCAAAGTATTTTTTAAAATTGTTTTGATGTTCTATGGTAGTGGTCTCCAACATCAGCGGCCAACTGACGACGGAACTGGGCTGCATGAGTGGTGGGCAGGCATCCATCTGCAGCAAAATTGATTGCCTGTCTATCTATCTATCTATCTATCTATCTATCTATCTATCTATCTATCTATCTATCTATCTACCATCATTAATTAATACCTGCAGCAATTATGAGGAAAGATTGAAGCAGAGAGTCAGTTGGTGCAGTGGTTAAGTCACCATGCTAGAACCCCAGGAAACTGTAAATTCTAGTCCCATCTTAAACACAATGCCAGCTGTGTGAACTTGGCCAGACATTCTCGCTCACCCACAGGAAGCAGGCAAACTACTTCTTGCCAAGAAAAGTGTAGGATTTAATGCAGCAGTTGCCAAGAGCTAAAAAATAATTTGAGGCATGCATGTGTGTGCACACATACAGAGAATAACTGAAGACGGTTATTGATATTGACAGGAAGTGTGGTGCAGTGATTAAGATAACAGTCTATGAGCTAGAAAATCCAGGTTCTAGTCCAGGTTCAGTAATGGAAGCACACTGGATGACTTGCTCATACCACTTGTCTTCAACCCAACCAACTTTAGAAGGTTCTACTTGTGGAGAGAAAACATATAGATGAAAACAGTGATTTCATTAAAATGGCAAAAGCAGGATTGTGTTATCATAACAGAAGCTGTGTTCCTTTTGTACATGTGTGACATATCATGAAACTATTATACATTGACCCCTGGATCAAGAGCCAATACCGAATAAAATACTGTTCATCAATTAGATTTTTGTATGGTCACAAAGATTAATAAATCAGTTATTAAGTAGACAATTTGTCCTTTGCATAGATTTGCTTACGTATGCTGCATATACTTTAACTCTGTGTTAAAGATCCCAATATGTATCACTTATATAACTGCATAATAGGTACTACTAAACAATTGTACATTGAACGTCACTTGATTCCACACAATAAAATAAAGCTGCTAAAATAGGATTTAGAAGCATATCAATATAAAATCATTTTTTAATATTTAATATAATGTGATATATCCTTACTGCTCTTTTATTCCTCATTCTTCAAGACAGTAAAGAGAACTTGTTTACATAAGCATGCTTTAGCAAAGTACATATATTAAAAAAAAAAAGAAATAAGGGACAACATTTACTGCTATTTATGTTCAAGTCTGTAGTCACATATGGAAATGAAAGCACAGTCAAGGAATACTTCAGAAAAATGCTTATAGAGAATAAGTTTTGTTTTGGCCAGAAGGCCTAACAGCAAAGAAAACAGATTAACTGCTGAGAAACCTAGGAGTTGGCTTTAATGCCATTCATTCTTTGAATAAGAATTAGCACTGGGTAATCACAGCATATTTATGAGGCCTTTTGCCTGGTCCTCCTCTCCTGTGAATGCTGTATTATTCATTGCATGTGCCCTGACCTCAACGCGCTCCTGTTCTGACAAATCATACTTGATTAAGACAAATCTTTATTAGTTAGCTAGTCAACTTCCCCATTTATCATTTGTAAATCCTGTTCTTCTTTTTAGATACAGTAGAAGTGACTGAGACCATTTTTCTCCTTTACAAATACTTGTTACAGTTAATAAGTACAAACAAAATCCTAGAAATCGGTAATAGATGATAAAACATCAATTTAATGGGTATAAATTACAAACACCACAGAACCAGCAAAATAGCATATTTCTGTTGGCTTCATTAAAATAATTAAAGTTAACCAATCTTTCCTTTCAGGAAGAAAAGTTAGAAACCGAGAGTTCTAAGATTTATTTTTTTTTAAAAAAAAAGAAAAACAAAATGTAGACTACTGGGGGGGACAAGTTAAAAAAGTCTAACCCCCCATCCCTGTAAACTGAAAAAAATTCAAGGTGAATATTATTTATGAGCCTTAAGATTGCATGAAAACACAGTAATTGTTTCATATCGAAAAAAGAGGTATTATTCTTGAAAAACAATCCAATAGAAAGTTAATTAATTTCAGAAATACATTTAGAATAAGGCAATGTAAAATTCATATTAAGCAAGACTGCTGTTTAAATCATTTCAAAAATTATTGATATGGTTATTTGCTCAGATGTGAACAGAATAGATAGCTTTTTGTACAATTTAACCACTGCAGCAGCAATTTCATGTATTAATTTAAGTATATAGTAATCTTAATTAAAGAACCATTGGGAATTATTTCTGAATAGAAATAATTAAACTATGTTTAATGTGACCTTACAG
This sequence comes from Mimophis mahfalensis, assembly GCA_032468015.1. Classification (NCBI taxonomy): domain Eukaryota; kingdom Metazoa; phylum Chordata; class Lepidosauria; order Squamata; genus Mimophis; species Mimophis mahfalensis. The sequence goes on from JANHFR010004000.1 coordinate 15,442, forward strand.
GACATATTTAGCAAATTGTACAAGTTACCATTTTGTAAATAATCGACATGCTTTGTCAAGGATGCCTGCAATGGCAAGCAAATGATGCAGTACACCAAGGTAACAAAAGAAATTACAAATCAAGCTCAGCTATCATTTACAACTGTCAGTTAAAAACTGTCAATCTATACCAACTGCAACTACAAAATCAAAGTATTTTTATGAAACGTAGTACAGTACATAAATTTAAAAAAATAAGTCATGAAATAAAGTATCTATGGTCAATGGTTTTCTCCAGATTTATTTTGCCATGAACAGAAAAGTTCTTTCTGTCCATAAAAAGAACCTGGATCCTATGGATAGTTCTGGCAAAGAAAAGACTTGAAACTTTTGTCAAATTTCTCTTTGGTGTATAGTAATTCGGCAATCATCAGCAAATCTGTGTATTCTGTAAACTACCTCAGTTAACACACTACAAAACAAAACAGGTGTACAATGAAACAGAATAAAAGAAAAAAGAATAATATACCAGAGATAAAATATAACAATTAATATAATGATTGCTTTATTTAACATCAAATGTGGATTGGAATAGATATTTTTGTTAGCTACATGGAATGCCAGGACGGAAGGAAGTGAATCTTCTCCCAGAAGATGTGTATCTCAGGCTGGCATTATGAAAAGCTTTGTATCTTGGTGCACAACCCAGTTACTGTCTTAAGTGGACAAGATGTTCTCAGCATACTTTCTTTAGAGGTTCAGACCAGATAGGCAGAGACAAGTCTACAGTGTTTTGCAAGTTTATTTCTGTGTACAGGTAAAGGTAATTAATGATCACTATAACAAACAATTCCACATTATCCTTTGCATAAACAGTTTATAATATGTTTAAGATCTGTCTGTCTGTCTATATCTATCTGTCTATCTGTCTATCTATCTATCTATCTATCTATCTATCTATCTATCTATCTATCTATCTTCCATCATCTTAAAAATGTTATGTACTTGAATATAAGATTAAATATAGGAAACATTCCTTCAGATCTCTGCTTTTTTAAAAAAATAACTAAACAATTCATCAGAATACTATAATTACGCATGCATAATATAAAATGCAAAAATCATTGGTCTGACAGATTAATATAAACCCCAATTTACCAACAGTCTTCTTTCAAATATTCAAAATCTGTTAAACTGATGTCAGCATATCAGTAATTTCACAGTTTTAAAACAGTTAGAAATGTAATGACTACATTGCACTTGATTAAAGCATTTACAGCTCTAATCAAAACCTGACAGTAAGATCAAAGATGATAACTTAAAACTCTCTTCTAATTATGTTTAAAATGCCACACCTCAGGCCTGTCTCTCCTATTCTTTTTCAAACTAAATTCAGCTTAAGAAAGATCTAACACTTCTTAACAGTTCATTATCCAATAAAACTATTCAAAGCTTAAAAGCAATCTACACAATTAGTCAAGACCTCGGGGAGTCCACCGGTAGTCTTTATTACAGGCCTTCATATTAAAACACCTTAATTATATTTGTCAAATGGATTTCATTAAAAACCATCGTCACTTTAATTTTCATATTTTGACAGGGCTAGCATAGACATTATTACCACCTGCCATGCAATGAAGTACAACAAAATTAACAAATTCCTTCAAATATAATGGATTTCCTCCCTTTTTTTTCCACCTTAACACATTTCTTCCGTCAAGAGAACAAATGGCAGAAATTAAGAACAGTTTAAAACCATAATATCTAAACAAACAATATAAGCTCTAACATCCTTGCAGCAGGCTTATATAGTCAGAAATCTTTTATATTTATATAAAAGCACATACCACATCTGAATTATAAAGACAAGACATCAAACAGAATTCACAGATATTTAATCAAATGACAACCATCAAGACTTGAAAGAAAAAGGCATTCTATGCTGCATTTTATGCTGCTGCCACATCAGCAATTGGTATGGGTTCTGTGGGCAATAATTATAATTATGGCTGGTTGGGATTAAAGTGTCAAGTTCTCTATATTTTCAGACACAAAACAAACAACTAATGGAGTTTCTATATATTTTACAGCAATTAGCAATATTAATAATTAAAATAGAAAATAATAGTACTGAAATACTACTTTTCGGAAATAACATACATAGAGAATTATATTAAAATGAAAACAGTATATAACAAGTTCATAGGAATGAAATAACATAAATATGAAAAATGTAGCAATTTAGTAATATAGTCCCTAAAAAAATTGGCCAAATATAATTTTTGGATACTGCACTGCTAGAGTCATTTTAAAAGAATTCATTAGAACTCATACTACTTCAGGATAGCAAGTGCAGACTGAAAATGATATAATAGTCTTTGCTTCCATAAAACTATGTTAAGAAAAGGAAATGAAGATTTTTAATTCACTTCTGTAGCAATAGTCATTGGGTTCAAAAAAGCAAGCATGCCCAGGAAACCGAAGTTTTGTCCCTCTGTTTACAGAGTAATGTTCTATGAACATGCTGTGCATGTGATTTTGTAAGATGTGTTTACTCTTTGTAAGCTGAGCTGCCCAGAGTCACCTTACAGGGAAGATGGGTGGCAAATAAATTTAATAAATAAATAATAAAAACATTACATATTAAAAAAGGATTGGGCTTTGATTGGCAAGTCATACCTATTTTGAAACTAGTCAACATCTCTTTTTACATTTCTCAAATATTTTATTGCTTTGTTTGATGTCATAGTAATAATCTTTTGTGTTATGAATATTTTAAATTTCATTAAAAAAAACCCTGATTATGGAAAACTGAATAGATAAGGTTTTGTTCTATCTGTTCAAAAGGATAACTAGAATCTTTCCCTTTATTAAAATAAAAGCCACCTACTTGTAGCATCGTCTTTAAATTCTTTTAATTTCCATGAGAAATTTATTTACAAATTATTACAGTATGTGCAAGTAATCTACAGTTACATTTCCAGTCCCAATAAAAGATGTAGGGTGGTTTTCGGGGTGACTATCAAAATTAGGGTGTTCAAGTCTGCTAAATTCAGTATTTCCAGATATTGAGGGCATTCTTTAGTATTGCTTCAAGGCTCTAATTACAGTTGGTATTACAATAGATTTCTTTTTCCATAAGCATTCAACAATTTTTTTCCCAATTGCTTGACCTCAATCCTAGCATCATCAGTAATAGCAACATCAATCAACCAGACATTCTTCATTTCAATAACTGTTATATCTGGTATGTTAAGAACAAGATATCTGTCTTTTAGATCTTAAAATTCCATAAGATCTTAACTCACTTGCTTTTTAAAAAAAAAAAAAACTTCTCAACTTGATGGTCCCTAGTTATTATTACATGTAAATCCAAAACTCTGACAAATTTTCCAATCAATAATACTGGCAACATGGTCATGGCATTGTTTGTGTGACTTTGTGAAATTTTGTTGCAGCCACAGAGCAAAAAATCAATTGTTTCATCCTTTTTAACCAAGGGACATTTATTGTTGTTTGTTACAGTTGAATTTTTGCCTTCATGTAACTAATTAGCAAAATTTGTTTTGAGTTCTAAAACAAATCCTTCATTTTCTTTCTTTGACCCTCCAGATCTTAACCAACTTCATGTGGTTATCATTTTTATCAGCTTTCCTTCTATCTCCTTCAAATATTTATCATGCATTGGTTTATTCTTTCAATTAATAAATTGGTTTTCAGTTTCTTTTTATATATTTTGGCTTCAACTTTGTTGTTTTCAAATGCTTTTCTTGATGGAAAATCTTTAGTAAGAGTTCTTGCCTTTTCTTAAGGTAGCTATTTATGTCATACTTTTCTTTCTCTAAAATTTAGTTCTCTACCGCTCTTGGCAAATACAGCCAATCAATAATACTATTTGGGTGCAAAGTGTGTTGCATTTTCATTAATTTTCTTGTATTCTGATCCAAGTTAGCAAGTTCCATCCAGGTCTAGTCAACTGTATCATTATCATCATTCATTAAGCATGAAACTCAGTCAACTGAACATTTAAAAATGTATCGCAAATATTATTGACTAGCACTGATGTTGATAAGGGTTGTTGCCAAGATCCTAGGTGTGTTATATTATTATTGTTGCTGTTGTTGTTAATTTGATTATTATAGTTTGTCACACAGTCAGCTAGATGTTTAGACTAGATTTGGCATTTTTATCCACCAATTAAGTCCTTTCCAAGGATCTGCAATAGGTAGATATTGTTTTGGTAGTGTTAAAAGTATTGTTATAGAATGTAAGCTGTTTCAAGTAAATTTGTTTTTTGCAACTGACTGCTGGTATTAAAATGGTGTTTCAGAGTTTTGAGATAGCATCCAAAGTACCTATTACTACTGATGTCATCTTTGCTTTCTTCTATATTTTCATTTGTATTTTGTAATTTTTCTCAGGTTTTTTTCTTCTATTCTGCTGTCTCCAGATCTACTACTCAGATTTGTTTATCTTTCTTACGGACAATTGTTAAGCGTGGGGTGTTATAGAACTCTTTGAATTCTAAAGTCCCAAAGCATTATAGCTTCTTCATTTTCTATTACTTTCTCTATTTTGTGGCCCACCAGTTCTTGCTCTGCAAGCAAGATATTTCTTGCAGATATTCCATTGCACCATTGTTGATACTTCATCATGATATTGTTTATAGTCAGTTTGTGCAATCTTCTTACAGCAACCAACCAGGTGGTTCATTGTTTCTTCAGGCTTGCTGAGGTAGCATTTGCTATTTGTTCTTTTCTCTGACTTCATATGCATTTGTTTTTAAGACTTGAATGTGTGCAGCCAGAATTAGTCCCTTTGTGTATTTTCTTAATGATTAATTCTTAATATTAATAATGATAATTCATTTGTATGGTTGGCCATCTCATCTAAGTGATTCTGGACAGTTCATGACAGATGAAACAATCCAATAAAAACAGGTTAAAAGCCAATATACACAGATATCAGAGCCTGTACAGAATCAATTTATAAAATAGAAAATCACAAGCTGCAGCAGAATCCATCCCATATAAGGTCAACACAATCACTGTAAAGTCCCTACCATTCAGACAACAAAACACAGTGGCAGAACTATGTCTTCCTGCTAGAGGCTTTAAGGGTCAGGACCAATTTCAGATCCAGGAGCAATGAGGTTAGAGTGAAAACAGAGAAAAGTAAAATTTATGGAGAATATTAATATAAATTTGTTTGTTTGTTTGTTTGTTTCTTTATGGGATTTGTATGCCGCCCTATCTCCCGAAAGACTCAGGGTGGCTCACAACAATAAAAACACAAAATACAAAATTTAAAAAGTATTAAACGAATTATCCCATAAATAGCCAATTAAAAGAAGAAGAATACAGTAATTAAAAGCCCCACCCGCATCAGTCCAGCTCAGCCAGTTGGAAAAGCCATGTTTTGAGGTCACAACTGAAGGTTTGGAGGTCTGGGGCCACCCAGAGCTCCAAGGGCAGTTGATTCCAAAGGGCAGGTGCCCCTACAGAGAAGGCCCTCCCCCTGGGGGCCGCCAACCAACACTGTCTGGCCGACAGCACCCTGAGGAGGCCCTACATGTGGGATCGCACAGGGTGATGGGAGGTTGCTCCTGGCAGCAGAAGGTCCTGCAAATACCCTGGACCTAAGCCATGTAGGGCTTTATAGGTGAGTACTAGCACCTTGAATCTCACCCGGAGGGCAACCGGCAACCAATGCAACTCACGCAGGAGGGGTGTAATATTGGAGAATCGGGATGCTCCCATCACAACCCGCGCAGCCACATTTTGCATCAGTTGAAGCCTCCGGGTGGTCTTCCAGGGCAGCCTCACGTAGATAGCATTGCAGTAGTCTATATGGGAGGTAACGAGCACATGAATGACCGTACGTACATAAGGCATCTCGGTCCAGATAGGGCACAACTGGTGCACCAGGTGAACCTGGGCAAATATAAAGAATAATAAACAACATTGCAAAGGAAAACCATTTTCTTATAATAATGTTTATATTTAAATTATTTGTGAGAATTACCCTTAATTGGACCCTCGGCATACATAAAAATAATTAACATTGATATAACTGGATTTTAAAACAGAACTTTATCCCAACATACTGTATTGCATAAAATCATAGAATAGCAATTTTATAGTTTTTACTATCTTGAATATTCGAAAATTCAAATATTAAAATAAACAGTGTAAAATAATAAAATAATTCTAAAAGCAAATGGACTCCCGTGCTTCTTAAGACACTAAGGAACAAAAACTGTGTACCTTTACTAGGCTTATTCTAGCTATAGAATAAATAATTTTTATTTAGTTCTCATAAAATGTTTTTGTAGCATTTTTTACTTTTTTATGAACTATTACCTTCTGGACAGTCTCAATAAGGAATAAATCATTTTCTTAACGGTAAGTCATTTATTAGGTCAAATTTACAGCTTGCAGTCATGATAAATAATACTTTGCACAATGTGGTAAAACCAGACACCAGTTCCATTATAGGGAACAGATACAAAACAAAACTTTTGTTCACATCTATTTTATACTGCTTGAAATCTGTCAGCAAAAAAATGATTCTACAGAAAGTGGTTATTGAGTCAGAGAGACAACATGAACACTGATGGATATGGTCTTTTCTAAGCAACACATTTAAGGTGCTCATATCAATACTGATGAAACAGTTTAATGCTATTGCTTGCTAAAGAACAGAAATATGTCATCAGTTTCTGTTTTCAAAGTGAGATTGCAATAAACTTGGAATAATGATAATTTAAAACCTTTCTGGAGGATACTTTCTTCTAAATGTTCTCTAACTAAAGAAAAAAGTTATAACCAGTTATAATGAACATTTTGACAGATCTGGCTTATCTAAATGGTAAGTTTTTAGTCCTTCAAGAACTTTTCTGTTTAACTCTAGGAAGAATAGAAAGATTGCTTTGGATCTTCCTGTCTGAATCCAGAAATAATAAACTCTTGAAAGAAATGCCAATCTAAAGGTATAAGATTGTAGTTGTATGGTTTTGCATACAAATTTGTAATGAGATATTGCCTTAATAAATTATTTTTATTTCTTTTCTTCTTTATTAAATGAACACTGTTTTCAGTTTTATAAACGATGAAAGATAAGTTAAACCCAGGTCTTTGGAGACACTGACTGGATCCAGTCAGCAAATCAGAAATTATTTGATGGCTACACCCATTTTCCAAATAAAGTTGTTGGAATAAAAGACAACGTGAACTGTATATAAACAAAAAAACCTACACATTTGTTAAAAAAACAAAGAATTTCATCTATTCAAACTTCTCAACAGGATTAATCTGCTTGGTGCTTTACATAATACTAATATGCCACACCAAATCCAAAACACACAAACCATCAACTTCTAGGAATGTCTATTCTATTTGATAACATGAAAGACAAACATTTGAAGTAAGAAATATCCTATAGCGGTTAAGGTGCTAGATTCTAACTGGGGAAAAAAATCAAATCAAGTTCATTTTTAGCCTTAGAAATGATTGGGTGATGATCATGGTAGTGAGGATGAGTTAGAAGAAAGGAATGAGAAAGAGCCAGTGGGAGGCAAAATTGAGAAGGACCGAGATGATAAGAATGGCAAGAAACAAGGGAAAGGAGAGAAGGGGCGAGATAGAAACTCCCTACAGCCAAGGGAAACTCGACAGACATCTAAAAACAAAGCCGCAGCAAGGTAGAACAGGAGAGATAGGTGGTGGTTTATTTTCGGTAAATATCAATGGACTAAATGCTCCAGTAAAGCGGAAACGGATCTTCTCTAAATTAGGAACGCTTAATTTTGATATAATCGGTCTTCAAGAAGTACACATTAGTAATAAGTATGGTGATATTCTTTGATGTCCACGATTGGATGAATTGTATGTGTCCTTACCTGAACAAAAAAAAAAAGGGTTGTAGCAGTATATGTTAAACCATATATGGAACCAAACATGGTATTTGCTGATCTGGATGGGAGGATATTAATGGTGGAGGTGAAACTAAATTCACGACAAGTATTGTTGGTAGTAATTTACGCACCTAATAGCAATCAAAATAAATTTTATAAAAGTTTGTTTCAAAAAAAAAAAAAAGAAAGAAAGAAAGAAAGAAAAAAAAAAGAAATGATTGGGTGACATGGGCTATTATCCTTCAAGCCAACTTATGTCTCAGACAAATTGCTGCAAGAAGGGGAGGTGAGCTTATTTTGTATAAAAACACAGACAAGGGGGTTTATAAACATCACAACTGGTAGTTACTAGAGGTCCTATCCCCAGACAGGTTAAGGGAAAAATATTCTAAAGCCTCTGCTGATCACGCATATTCTGTTTTTGATATTCCAAATCCTAACCTCTCTGTCTTAAGTCAAATACTCCTATGCTATTGAAATTATCAGCTGGTTTTTATCCCTACTGAAAAAGTGAAATATTGTACTATACATTCTTAAATGTATTTAATATTATTCATGTAGCTCTGTACTTAATTTAAACAAAATACATTTGAGCTAGCATATTATAGGAAAATCTAGGTTGAGTTATGGGAGCACTGGTTAGACTAAACAAAATGTCTTAGTCCCATCCCCACCACGCTCCCAATATTGACCTACTATAGAGGCTATAGTGAGAGCCAGTGTTGTTACAGTGCTTAAAACACCAGTCTAGAAACTGAGTTCTATTCATGCCTTAGGCACAAAGTTAGCTGAGTGACTTTGGATAGGTCACTCAATCCTAGGAAGAAGGTAATAGCAAGCCACTTTTCAAAATGTTGCCAATAAAATACCATGGAGTTATTTAGGCCAGGAATGAAGACTGATTGGAAAGCACCCATTTATCAGCTAAGAACTATTGAGAGCTAGTCTGACATGGTGGTTAAAGCATCAGGCTAGAAACTGGATCAAGGACATCCAGCTGGGAGATTTAATCCTGTCTTGGGTATGAAGCCAGCTGGGTGATCTTGGTCCAGTCATTTTCTCTCAGCCCTAGAAAGAACGTAATGGGAAACTATTGGAAGAACTTTGCCAAGAAAGCTGCAGGGACTTGTCCAGATAGTCTCCAAGAATCAGACATGTTGAACAGAAAAAAAAGAAAGAAAGAATTATGACTGAGATCATATATGTATCAGGCTTACATTTGGAAAATTCTATGCAAATTTGTAGTTGTTAGTCGTGAAGTCGTGTCCGACCCATCACGACCTCATGGACTATGTTCCTCTAGACCTTCCTATCCTCGACCATTCCCAGGAGTCCATTTAAGTTCACACCAACTGCTTTAGTGACTCTATCCAGCCACCTCATTCTCTGTTGTCCCGTTCTTCCTTTGCTCCCAGAATTAGGCTCTTCTCCAGTGAGTCCTTCCTTCTCATTTGATGGCCAAAGTATTTGAATTTCATCTTCAGGATCTGGCCTTCTAAAGAACAGTCAGGTTGATCTCCTGTAGGACTGACAGGTTTGATCAGCATGCTGTCCAAGGGCCTCGCAGGAATTTCACCAGCACCATAGTTCTCGAAGGCCTCAATTCTCTGGCGCTGAGCCTTCCTTATGGTCCAACTTTCACAATCATATATTGCAACTGAGAAAACCATAGTTTTGGTTGGCAGGGTGATCTCTGCTTTTTCGTATGCTGTCTAGATTTGCCATAGCTTTCCTCCCCAGGAGCAACCATCTTTTAATTTCTTGGCTGTAGCCCCATCTGTGGTGATCTTGGAGCCCAGGAAAATAAAATCTGTCACTACCTCCATTTCTTCCCCATCTATTTGCCAGGAATTGAGAGGGATGGTTGCCATGATCTTAGTTTACTTAATGCTGAGTTTCAAGCCAACTTTTGCACTCTCCTCCTTTACCCGCATCAAGAGGCTCTTTAGTTCCTCTTCACTTTCTGCCATTTGAGTGGTATCATCTGCATATCTGAGGTTGTTGATATTTCTCCCTGCAATCTTAATTTTAATCTGTGATTCATCTATCCCCACCTTTCTCATGATATGCTCTGCATATAAGTTAAATAAGCAGGGCGACAGTATACAGCTTTGCGAAACTGCTTTCTCAATTTTGAACCAATCAGTGGTTCTGTGTCTAGTTCTCATTGTTTCTTCTTGACCCGCATATTGGTTTCTCAAGAGATAAATAAGATGGTACTCCCATTTGTTTAAGAACAATTTGTTCTTAATTTAATCACAATTTGTTGTGATCCACATAATCAAAGGTTTTAGCATAGTCAATGAAGAAGATGCAGATGTTTTTCTGGAACTCCCTAGCTTTCTCCATGATCCAGCATTGGTTGGCAATTTGATCTCTAGTTCCTCTGGCTCTTCAAAATCCTGCCTGTACTTCTGGAAGTTCTCAGTCCACATACTGATGGAGTGTAGCTTGTAGGATTTTGAGCATAACTTTGCTAGCATGTGAAATGAGTGCAATGGTGTAGTAGTTTGAATATTCTTTGGCATTGCTCTTCTTTGGAATTGGAATGTAAACTGATATTTTCCAATCCTGTGGCCACTGTGGACAAATTTGAGTTTTCCACATTTGCTGGCATACTTTTACTGCATCATCTTTTAAGATTTTTGAATAGCTCATCTGGAATACTGTCACCTCCACTAGCATTGCTGTTGCTCAGACTTCCTAAGGTCCATTTGACTTCACATTCCAGGAAGTCTGGCTTGAGGTAAGTGACCACCCCATTGTGGTTATCAGGGATGTTAAGCTCATTCTTGTATAGTTCTTCTGTGTAATTTTGCCACATCTTCTTAATCTCGTCTGCCTCTGGTCCTTTATCTTGCCCATCTTTGCATAAAATGTTCTCTTCATATCTCCAATTTTCTTGAAAAAATTCTGGTTATTCCTATTCTATGCAAATACAAAACAACAAATATTGTAATGATAAAAGGTGATTTGAAAAGAAGGACGTATAAATTGAAGATTTATATCCATATCTAAACTTGTATCTGTAATAGTCCTGAGCGTGAGGTTGAAGAGAAATGCCTTTGAACTAGAGATAGTGTGTGTCAAATAATGATAATGATGATAATACTTTAGAGTTATAAACTGTTTTTTGCCTCAGGTGATCAACACAACATACACAGGACTCCCTTTTCCAGTCTTTATCACCCACAAATCACCCAGAAAAATATAGTTTAAGTATGCTTTTTGTTGCATATTTCTTCCCCACTAAAAAAAACCCTTCTGCTCATTTGAACTCTTCAACATATTTGTTCTGCATGATTTTTTCATTTTCTATTATTCCGGGGGCAAGCAGTGCTTAAATAACTTTCTCACATATAAAGTTTTATACTAAGTATTGATTAACCTTTGTTGGAAGTAACTATGAGGCATTTTTTAATAATCAGCCCAGCTGTTCTGAGAGCATTCAGAATATAACCTGAGGTAACCATCATACAACACAGAGAATCTCTCTGCTAACAACATCTAGCAGTCTCAATACAGACACTAATTTTTCAAAGAGAAAACTTGATTCTTATTTCAGTAGGGATGATAAGAAATTATGAACCAATTCAACATAATAAATTCTCTATGCAAAAGTTTAAATTTATACCTTTAAATATCTTAATAATTTTAGACCTTTAATAAGAGATTAAAAAACTCTTTTAGATGTATCACTTTCTCTATCATTTAAATTTTCTAAAGGTAATATATTAAAAATAAGTGATTTTCAGTATACCTAATGATTGGTATTTCAGCCACAGTTCATTTCTTAATCAAAATATTTCCACAGTATGCTCTTTTCCCCTCTATTCCACACACATGGAAATAGATTAAATACAGCAACTAGAATACTCATATTACTTCAGTTCTCACAAGCTTATAAACAAAATTGAATTGAAAGTTCAAAAATGAACTTTTTATGCCTCATAAAAATAGAATAGAGTGATAAAAATAATTAGTGAATGGAAAATCCCATATACTGTTGAATACACTAATAAATGTTACATTTAAAAAAAAAATACTTTACACAAAGTATTGAGAGATAATATCAAAAGAATTTGGTGCCTGTTCTAATTAATGAGTCCTCAGAATACCTCAAAACAGTAATGGTTGTATTGACAAGCAATTATCAAACACTGGATTGTGCATAACATGTATGGAAACAGAAAGTTTGTGATATTCAACCACAGTTAAAAGATGGGAAAAATAGGAGATATGTCATTTTCAGGTAAAAACAGAAGAACATAAATTTTAAAGACAAACTTCTGGTCTTTTTTAAGTTGTTCTTTGACTTGCTAACTGTACTAAATCATTATTTTACAATAAAGTGTATTGATGTATAATTTTAGATACATTTTTCCTGTTTGATTGTAAATACCATGTAATTAAAAGGGCAAACAGGTAGGCAGGTAGACAAGCATATTCATTGGAACTAAAATATGTTTTTGCTACTAACACCAACTGTCTGATGGGTACTGTTTAGTTACCTTTTTTTCCCTTAAAATATTACATATGCAGAGGGGGAACATTCAGTTTAGCTTCTTTGTTTCTAGTCTTTTTAAGAATAGTTAAAGAAAAATATTACATAGCCTAAAAAAGAAATGAGTATAAAAATAGGTAACTCTAGAGGATAAAACCAGTACGGTTCACACCCATCTGTGGGTGATGAATAAACATCATAAAAGTAAATAGTACTCTAGAATAAATGTCTCCTGGAAAATCCTATGAACAACCCACTTTTGTTGTCTTTTGGAAAGTCTTTCAAAATAAATTACAGGTAGTGTTAACTATGATTTCAGAAAATAGCTCCCTATTAACATTTATGTTAAACATTTTAAACCAACTTGAATGAGTGTGGCTGTTGAAAAAATAATAAATAGCTTTCTTTGTGATATTGGAGTATTCTAATTTTCTCCATGTATTTTAAAACTAGTATTTCTTTGGTTACAAGAATTTCCTTGCATTCTGAAGGTTGTATTAACTTTAGTTTCCCACTCTAAAATATATTTTTGCATTCCATAGGTGGAATTTCATAAAATGAGTTTGCTGAATGAAAAAAAAGGAAAATAATTTTCAGAACGATCTTTTCTTTTGCATATTGCATCTTTTTCATGATTTGGAAAAAGCATGTAAACAAAAATATTTTAGTAATTCACAGAGAATGACCTTCAAAATTTATAAAATAGGCAGCTGGAAAGTCACACTTAACAAGTAATTATTCTATATACGTAAGCACAGGATAAAACCTAAGAGGAAACATTCATAACAATTATATATGGAACAGCCGATAAATATATTCAACAGAAGTGAACCAAACGACAGGCCTGGTAGACAATGTTTTATATAAATTACATTATGTTACATTAAATGTTTACATAGGTTGCCATTTTCTTTTAAACACTTCTTTGTTTTACTGAAACATAACCCTTGATATTTGTAAGTAATATTTTGTGACTGACTGTCTGGTCCTGATTTTTTGAAAAAACAACCTTCTCTGCCACAGTATTTTAAAAAGAGGTTTAACTATCCTGATTCAGAAAACAAAGTTTCAAATTAATGCCTGAGACAAATTTAAAAAATGAATAATAAAGCTTTGTTGCACAACTCTGTCAACCGGCAATATATAGCAAATTTAAAAAATCATTGAAGTTCTTTTTATACAGACTTTTTAGTAATATTGGCTTAATATTTATTCAACAAATTAATATTTATTCATGTGTCTTGTCACACGAAAGAACAACAGAGATAAATGTATAAATGGTTCAGAGTACCACGTCACTGAGTGGAGTCAATCATGAGAACCTTTCTGTTACTTTAGAGTATTTCTTAGGAGTCTATCAATAGAGTTTTTTAGTAGTTGTGTGGTTGGGATATTAACATTGCCTTATGGTTATACAAGATTGTATTAAGTCATTGTAACAGGATAAAGTGCCTCTGGTATATTCAATATGTGTTGCACATTTTACATTCATTTTCTATCTATCTATCTATCTATCTATCTATCTATCTATCTATCTATCTATCTATCTATCTATTAAATTTATATACCGCCCTTCTCCCGAGGGACTCAGGGCGGTGTACAGGGCATTATAAAACATAGAATACAAAAATTGAAATAAATTAAATATAACACGCCCTAACATACCATTAAAACTAAAACCCCTCCCCTTGGGCCAGGCCTGCCTGCGCAAATATTCCCCCAACAGTCAGAGAACTTATATCCTAGTCCCATTGTTGTTTGATTTCTATATTACTTGGTAGCTTATCTAAGAAATTTGGGCTTTAATTATCCCAAGTTGAAAGAAAAAATTGTATTCTCTGTTATATGGAGATAACATGGAATATACAGTATTAACTAGGATTCCAATATATCTTAGAAGAGCATTGAGAGCCCTTACACAATTTTGCACAGAAAATAAATTAGAAATTAATTATCAGAAAACTGAATTATGAATTTGGCCAGGAGACTCAAAAGTCATGCCTGCCAGATAAACTTATGCAATCAATTGCATAAGTTACCAAATATTTGGAGCTGATGATATCTACTGCCAAGTCCTACATCTCTGATTTTGTCCAAAGTTCACAAAACATTGCATCTGCCGTCTTTGAATTCTTGCAAACAAAGAGGGGTGTGTGTGTGTGTATGTGTGTATACTCAAACCAAAAATATTACCTTAGATGCTTTACGGTGCATAATTGCTCCATACTCTCAGCATGTCTGGTCTAAAGTTTAAAGGCATTCTGGTTTGGCATTACAGATAGGCATGCTGCCTTGTACTTATGACTGATGGGGTGACAGTGGAGATTAAAACATTAAATTACTGTGTCCTTTTCTTCTTTGGGCCTTTTCCTTGTATATTTAACAGATGGTTTTCAGCCTGCTTGGAAGCAATCCCTAACAGTCAACTAGATCTCTAGGACTTCCTTTCTCCAGGTCATAATTCCTGGAATTTAATCAGATCAGCTGAGAAATAATAAATAAACTTGGTGAATTGGCATTTATTACAAAGAAAAGCATAGACCATTGTTATTAAATGTCTAAAATCAAGGGGTTGACTGTATAGCATAAAACATAAAACAGACTACAATTTAAATCTGTAACAGTCAGTTCTATTCTGGCCAGGACTTCCTTGTTAAGTTTTATTTTCAGCCAATACCTTATCATGGAATAGATCTCAAGGGAGAGCCTCTTGTTTAACCCTGTGACACCAGACGGGTTGGACAGTATCACAGCTAGGCTGGGCACTTCCACATGTTTACTGGACCTGTGTCCCTCCTGGTTGGTTCACACCTCCCGGGATGTGACACGAGGCTGGTTCCAAGTGAAAGTCAACGCTTCCTTAGAGGAGGGTGTCTTCCCTGCTGCTTTGAAGGAGGCGGTGGTGAGATCCCTCCTCAAGAAACCTGCCTTGGACCCAGCTGTTTTGAATAACTTTTGTCCTGTCTCCAACCTTCACTTTATTGCAAAGGTTGTTGAGAGTGTGGTGGAGCGACAGCTTCCTGTGGTCCAGGATGACTCGGATTATCTGGATCCGTACCAGTCTGGTTTCAGGCCCGGGTACAGCATGGAAACGGCATTGGTCGTGCTGGTGGATGATCTCTGGTGGGCCCGGGACAGGGGTTGTTTCTCTGTCCTGGTCCTTTTAGACCTCTCGGTGGCTTTTGATACCATCGACCATGGTATCTTGCTGCGGCAGCTCGTGGGATTGGGATTGGGAGGCACTGTGTTACGGTGGTTCTCCTCCTATCTCTCAGGCCGCTCGCAGTTTGTGTTGGCAGGAGGGCAGAGGTCGGCCCCTAGGCCCCTCACTTGTGGGGTGCCTCAGGTGGTTGGTCCTCTCTCCCCTCCTGTTCAACATTTACATGAAGCCGCTGGGTGAGATCATCCGTGGTTTTGGGGTGAGG